>OY821519.1:99164084-99261584 GCA_963682025.1 Cordilura impudica | reverse complement strand
TGTATTATACATATTCAATTTTATTGGTGTTCTAAAATAATATATTTAAAATTTGAATATTGTGGTTTAATATTAAAAATAGTTATCCTTACCACCACTAAATTGGCGATCCTACGATCATTTTTAAAAGGACTACAAAAATAAAAATTATAAAAAATAAATAAAAAGACAATAAAAAAGGACAATAAATAAATGAATAAAAATATTGTGTTTGAAATATTTTTCTTTTTGCCAAATAAATCAAAGGACAAATTTGAAATTAAATAAAAACATTGCAATTTACTTTGATTTATAGTCATTTTTCAACATATTGCAATTACTTCTGTAATTAATATGCAATTTTTAATTTTGTTTAAATGGTGCGTGGTAAAGAAGAAGAAAGCATATATTTCAAAAATTCATAACTGCACTGTATTCTTAATCGGACCGGTTTCTGGCATTTCAGCCTTCATCAGCGATTTATTGAACATTGTGATAATTGTTATGTTTTAATTGAATAGATTGATTCTATATGAAAATTTTTTCTACTTAGGGCGGCCGTGAGGTTTTGAACCGTGAACCTTCACATACACTCGTACAATTTACATTTAATCATTTTTAAAGATCCTGCAATTAAAGGACTTACCTATAAATAAAACAAAATTCTATGAACATTAATAAGTGCAATAACTAAAACCCTACAAAATTAAAATCATTTACTTTCAATAATAATTCTACAAATACCAAAGAACTTTTAAAAATAATACAAAATACAAATTTGAACTATTTTAAAAATCAACAATTCATCTTAAAATATTTTGTTTAACCAATAACGTTAATAAAGCTTCATCTAAAAATTAAAACAAATTTTAAATTATAATTGTGGTCAATACACAAACTACGACACCAACAGCAGCAGTATTAATCAACAGTAATGACAGCAGTATTAATCAACAACAATAACAGCAGTACAATCAACAACAGTAGTAGCAGTATAATCAATAGCAACAATACCATCTACAACAACATTATATCAACAAAAAAAAAACAACAGCTAAGTTTATTTTAAAATTTTAATATATTTTCAATTTTTTTCAATTTCAAAATACCATCTTTATTTCATTTTTATATTATTCAATATATTACAACAAATGAGATCAGTAAATTCTTTATAATGTTTTATATAGTGTATATTTGATATTTTAAAGGAAATTAGGGAAAACCTTTATCTGATTCTAAATCTAATTCTAAAGCTATAAAATTTCAAACACTATTATAAAAGCAGTATATCTGTGGCCACAAGCGATAACCGCCTAAGTCGACTTAAGAACGATTTGAGTATTGTATGCTATCATATTCTACTAACAATGCTTTATATTTACGTCAAATCCCCATTTTTCTAACACTGTTATTTAAAAAGTTATTAATGAAAACATCCTGACCTAGGTCGTAATAAAGCCCCATTACATTTATATAAACAATTATTTTTCTCGAAAGAATGATTTTCGCCGATTTGAGTTATGTATGCTATCATATTCTACTAAAAAATCTTTATCCCCATTTCTCTTACACTGCTTTTTAAAAAGATAATACAAATATTCTGACCTAAGTCGTAATAAAGCCCCATTACATTTATATAAAATGCTATTTTTCTCGAACGCATGATTTTCGAGTTAGGCGGTTATTGTTTGTGACCACAGATGTTATTATTTATATTATTTCATTTAAAATTTGTTTTAAATATTTATTCACAATAGTGGTAGTATACTTGCTCCTAGGGTTTGTGTCTACGAAAACGAATATACCACATGTAGATGGCGCATATGCAACAAATTTATTTTTGAAAATATTTTTCTATTTTCAAGTGATTTTTCTTGATTTCAATAGAAATTAATCTTTTCGGTAAATTCGAAATTCTTTACATTTGTAACCAATAAAGACAAATCATAACGTGATTTCAACAAATGTAGAATAGTTTTAAATAAATGCGAGTTACAACAGCCATGTTAATAGATTGTTAACCACTTAAATGAAAATGACAAATTTTCTTTAAAAACATATGGTCTATATATATTTTTTTTATTAAAAAAAAAATAATCGATGAGCTAAATATACAACTTTATGGGTGAATACAGTATATAATGTTGGAATTATAACTATAAAAAATGAAACCCAAAAATGACGTTAGTAAATTAAAACAAATTCAGTAGTTGGAAGTAGTAGAAAAAGAAAACGGAAAAAACCTATATATCGAGAAATGCACACATGAATATAAAAAAAAATATATAAAATCTGATTCACACGAATATATTATCTTCTTAAATTTAACTGGCAGTCATGCGAGCCAACTCCTCACGCAATTCAGAGGCATCGATAGGTCCCTTAGGAGCAGCAGTTGTACCCGTTGGATTGGATGTAAGACGATTGCAGGTTTTCTTATGCATAAACCAATGTAAACGTTGACATTCACGATCGCAATATTGCACGGCCCTACACTTGGAACATTTCTTATCGGGTTTTTCATTGCCACATGAACTGCAGTAGGATATGTCATCGATAAAAGCACGTTGACCATTAATGGCAGAACGTAAAATGGTAATAGCGGATGGTGCATCCTTAGCAGCCAATTGAGAAACCACTTGACGGAATATGGTACATTCCCTGAAGGGGAATTCACGTACACAATCGCGTATTGTGTATTCAACGTATTCCAATTGACCCAATTTGTTTTCCTTCAAAACACGTTTAATAAACATTTCAACAAAATCATGCTTATTTAAATCTTCCGCATTGGCGACAGGTTTTTCTTTCCGTTGACCCTTACACTGTTCCTCACAGCGCATTAATTCCGAGATAATCCAACGTAAGTAATGAAACTTGAATGCCATGACTTCATTAATATCATTGGGTTTTTTCATTTCTCTTTCACACATCAATTCCAAAGATTTACGTAAGCCTGGCAGATATTTTAGCAGTCCCAGGTTTTGTAAATTGAGTACAATCCGTACCGGATGCAAGTTTATGTCTACCACAAATTTATGAAAATCGTTTAGTAATGCCGGCGGAATATGTGCTTCTTTTTGTAGTCCTTGTGGTTGTGTATAGTGTTCCAATTGTGCTTTAGAAACATAATTATTAATAGTTTCAACACAGTTATGATTTCCAACAAAGGCAGCCATTTGTGAGGCTGTACGATTAACACTGTTCAAAGTGTTTGGATTCATACCAGCATCCAATAGCAGCGTACATATTTCTGTATTGCCGGATAACGCGGCAAAGTGTAACGGTGTATAATTGGCCCCATGTTGATTGAAATCTACATCGGCTCCCTAGATAAAAGAAAAAAAAATTAACAAAACTAATTCCTTGGCAGAAACTTTAAACAGCTCCATAGAGCACGTGGCCCCTAGCGGCCCGTTTCTATAAAATAATTTACTTTTTCTACCATTTCGCATCATTGCCAATTTCACTTACCATATCCAATAGTATTTGCACGGCCTCTTTATTACCTTTGCAACAGGCATGCTGAAGTGGTGTCATACCATTTTCGTCTACAAAATTTACTCCTCCTTTAACCTGTGTAATTAGGTGCTTAAATCCATCGTAGTCGTTTACCGCAATTTTATCAAATATTTCCTGTTGTATATTATCCAATTGCATTTTATTTTCCTCTGCCATAATTATATTACAAATTTCAACAATCCTTTTTACAATTTTTCTTTTATATTATTTTTTATATTATTTCTTACACTAGCAAGAAAAATATTCTGCTAAAAAACAAAACTGATTCGATTACTCTTATTCAAAGATGGTAAATATAGTATTATTTCAGTAGTTGAAGTAAACCATTACACAGTAGTTAGATGGAGCATTTAGTACTATATACAGTGTTGCATTAGAAAAAACCATGAAAAATTTCATAATGCTTCATGCAATTTTCCCAATTTTCTTTTATAGTGCGTGTACATCTAAGCAAAATCTAGTACATACGAGATTTCGAGCGAAATCTAGCTCATTTTTACTAGATTTCCCATACAAACCAAAATCTAGCTCATTACTAGATTTGTGCATAATCTTGTTAATCTTGGGCACTACCAAATGATACTACTGTGTTTTTTTTAATATTGTAGTAGAAAATTACAACGCAGTGACTGAAAAATTGACATTTAAAAACAAAAGGAAACAATTTGAATAAAAAGGAAATAAAATATTAATTATTAACAAAAAACAAAAAAATGGCGAATCTATAATAAAAAAATATTCAGTCCAATCTGCTAAATAACAATTGTGGAAAATGAATTTGTTTTTGCTGTTCAAACAATACATATAACAAATGCTGATTTTTTTCCGCAAAATTTCTATTTCAGTTTGTGCTTTTTTCATTTTTGATGCATAATATAATTATAAAATCTGTTGCTTTTTAGAATTTTCCATTTTCCTATTGTTTTGTTTATTTTTGGTATTTCTAGTTTATATGTTTTATTTTAATCAGCTGTTCATTGTTGTGGAAACAAAATCTCACAAAATGTCAAAAAAGTTAGCTGTAAACGGTATAGATTTTGAAATAGATTTCAATTAAAATCTACTAGATTTTCCTCAGATGTAAACGCACTATTATAGTTGATAAGTACATTTTTTTTACATTTTTTTCAAATTTTATCGGAAAATTTTCTTTTCTTACTAAAAAAAATATATATACGAAACAAATGTATATTTTAAAATGAAATTCACCAAAAAATTTATAAAAACTTGGAACCATGAAACATTTTATACCCCTCTTGCTTCAAACTCCCTCTCATCCACAGATACAATGGTTCATGCAATTTTTAAGTAATTTTCATAACTAGTACTAAATTGCATTTTTGGCTGGCAGGTGATGAAAAGGAAAACAAGAAAAACAAAATTCCTGGAGAAAATGCTGTACCAACTGCTTGTTGGAAAATACTAGATATTAAATTAAGCAGGATGATTTTTGTTTTCAACACTTTTCTTATTAAATACGAAATTATTGAGATTTTTAAGGGCTAATGCATGAAACACGTAGACGACAGCGGCTACACGAACACACGACTACAAATGCTGCTGGCTGCAAATGTAGTCGTGTAGTCAGCTACTTATTTTTTTGAAAACGACAGCAACATATAACAACAATATAAACAGCTGTTTTTATACAAAAGAATTTTTATTTCAGTAGTGCCAATTATAATTTTTTTCTACTTTATTAAATTAGAAAAACATGCATGATTCTATATAAACTTGACTTAAATATACAAATACTTATTTATAATGCATTATTATAACGTAAAAACAAATAAATAAATTTATTTAACCGCTTTTGATTATTAATAGAATTATTATAGCATTTCATTTTGCGATTAATTTTTTCAACAAAATAAAATATTTCATAGCACTAATATCTTTTACATATTTTATTATACTGTCAACACTATTTTTGTTTCGTAGCCAACAAATATAGAAATTAGCCTAAGTTGACCACAGCAGCAAAAGTTTGTGGTGTAGTCGTGTAGCTGTGTTGTTGTCAAAATAATCGTTTTCGTATAAACGTGTATATTTTATTTTTGACAGGCTGTAGTCGTGTAGCCGCTGTCGTCTAAGTGTTTCATGCATAACATTGCAAAATTGTGTTCAAAATGTATACCCATATTTAATAGGATAAAAGACAGTGTAAATGCCGTCAATGAAATGGCATCACCGCGAACACCAGAAACCCCGCTGTGTTTTAGCCGCGAACTTCGTCAGCGAAATCCACTAACAGTGAAATCCAGCAACAAATTGATTGTGGAATTGTAATGAATTTGTATTAACATATATACTGATATGAAATCTACAGTATGTTCCATGTTAGCTGGCGGCACGGGCAATTCACCTATGTCATTTTCACCCAATACGGAAATGAACAAAATAAGCAACTTTGGTCATCAAGCTATACAGGAAATTATAACGTCTGAAAAGGCTTAAGACCTAGTTCGCCACACGTAACCGTTACCAAAAGTGTCAGCTGTTTTTCTGTTACATGAAAAGTATTTAGAGCAATTACCTAACTCAACTGTCACGTAACCGGAATGTCCCAATCTGTTGAAAATAGATTTTTGGTGCGTTTTTACGTGACATTTGTGAACAGCTGATAAAGTTTGGTTGATTTTACACAGCACCATGCTATAACTGCACTAAATGCCAACGTTACATTTACGGTACGTATACATTTTAACAACGTGTGGCTAACTAGGCCTTTATCTGCAACGTTGTTTGGACAAATTGAAATGATATATAACTTAAATAATGAATTGCTTAAAGAATTGGAATCTGATATGGATAATATGGCTAGAGCATTTTTAAAAATGGATCCATTCTTTAAAATTTACTCCGTATATGCTTTTGATTATCGCAATGCCTTGTTTATATTGCAAGATTTAATTTCCAAAAATGCAGAATTTCGTAAATTTTTGGAATTAATTGAATCACGTCCTGTTGTAGGACGTAAATTAAATTCCCTTATGATTGTGCCCATACAGAAAATATCACGCTGATGCTGATTTTGAATTGTTTAAGGAATCGATAAAAACAAATCGAGAGTACTGTGTCGCACATCAATTCATGTGTTGAAGATCAGGGTATAACACAAATGCTTATCAACCTGCACAATTCTCTGGTAAATCATTCCCCCAACATTGTTAAAGGCCTAGTTAGCCACACGTGACTAAACGTGTCAGCTGCTCTTAACTGAAACTCCAATTTTTTGTTATGAAAAATCATGTGAGTAAAATTTTTTGTAATAATAATGAGTAAATTTATACAATCTTAGTTAATAGAAAACACAACGACAAAAAAATCATGTATGTATGACAAGGGAAACTATGCAGTGATGTCACAAAAGTTTGTGAATTTAAGAGAAAACCAATTCCCCAACGCTTGACAGCAGTTTATACCAAGAGATACGAGGGATACCATACAGAATATTAATTTTGCATATTAATTATATTAGCCTACTTCATATACATGTACAAAATTAAATTCACATACTTTTGTGAGATATTTTTAAAATAAATAATAAATAGATTAATGGTAAAAAAGAATAAATTGAAACTAAACAAAAAAAAATTAATGGAAATCAGTAAGAACACAAAGGTAACATGCAAAAAAAATAATGTAGTAATAGAAAAGGTAAATAGGCGAAGATTTAAACTTTAAAGATCATGTCGAATACATTTGTAAGAAAATCAGGGTTTTTAAACGTTTAAAAATGGCAATAAATATCTCTAACACTATGATAAAACCTCATTTTGAGTTTGGGTCAAACGTATTATTTACATGCTGTTCAGACCAACAAATAGGTACGCTGCAAAAACTACAAATATGCGCTCAAAAATGCAATCGGTTTACGTCAATGAGATATGTGTTAGATAAACTGAAATGGACAAACATCAAAGGCTGGAACTTAATACAATATTTTTATCCAAAAAATGAAAATTGGAATATTATCAGATTACTTGATCGGACAAATAGATATATTGTTTCAACCTTAGAAATGCCTTAGACTTTAGACCACAGCAAGCAGATGCAACAGCAATGCAAAAATCCTAATTTTACAAAGGATTGAATCTGAACAATATGATGCCGAATGATGTCAAGAAAGAAACGAATATAAATCTTTTTAGAAAGAGAACTGTAAATTTTATTAAAAATGTTAACTTTTAATCAAAGTATATAATATTTTGTTAAATTAATATGAAATGTCATTTAAAATTAAATAGTACTATTAATAAACTAAACTAAATTTCCACCCGTTAGACTGTCCATCTGTGTATCCACGAAAATATTGTAATCAAACTACAGATAGCAAATATAAAATATTTTGATGAAATTAGGTATGTAAGCTTCGGTCGGCCATATGACGAAGGCTGTTGAAATTGGGTGGTACAAATGACCCCTTTGAGATCAAAAATATTGCACAGATTTTTCTCATTTGGTTTGTATATGTTTTTGTAAAAAAATAAGTCACTTTACCAAATATGGTCAGGAGCGGTCCATATTGCGACCAAGTCCCCATATAAATATAGCATCTGATATAAACTTTTTCAGATCTTCAGGCAAAAAAAAATTAATACATTATCCGCTCAGATTTGGTTTATGCTTATTTTCAATAAGTGTTTAGTTTTACCGAGTTTAAAATAAAAGAATCGCACACAACCTTTTGGTTTTAATACCGATTTATCTCTCCACCCATGGCAACATCCCCTACAAGAACAGTGACGGTCATTTGACCGGTGATATGACCGTCACTACTGACTGAAGTGTCGGTCATCGCGTAGAACAAAATTTCTATCATTTTATTAAGGCAAATATGCCAAAACTGACCGAAACTTTTGTGTACATGTGATTTTGCATCTTACTCTAACCTATGAAAGTATGTAAACCATATAATATATATCTGAACTGCTCACTCTACCGCTGTTTAGTAGTCAACGATGATAGATATATCCATCATCGCTGACCGGTCATACTTGATGGCTATATACATCATCATTGACCGGTCACGCTTGATTATAATGAAACACTTATTATTTTTTATTTATATTTATTTATTGCATTAAAAATCAAAAATTCAAAAATAGAAATAAACATTAATATATTAAAAACACAACAATATCACCAATTCCGAAACGTGTCGATAACTTTGAGACAATGTTTGCTGACTTTTCACTCGAAACATCCCTCAAAGCGGTTCGTAACTTAGCACTGAATAAATTGACTAAACTCAATAGAAATTTCCGGTAATGGGCCTTAGTGCAATCAGTAGGTTCTTAAAGAAAACAATATATTATAACACATATATATCAACAATTTATATTAAAGCTCACCTTTTGTGTGTTGTGAATTAACAATTTCGGCCAAAACTGATACACTCCATTTGGAAAATTGTTTGTACAGAACGGTGTGTGAGATAATGTGATAATACCTCCATAAATCAATTTGTTCAATATTTTGAGATCTTTATTCTTTTGAAAACTAATTTCATTATGGACGAATTTACGGATACTACACATTCCTTAATATTCTTCATATTATCAACATTATATTCCAAACACTATATTCCAGAATGGCATAAATTAAAACATTCGAGCCAAATATTAAAAAAATCATATCCATGTTATGGCAACAGACTGAAAGATAGATATAAGGATTAATGTAAAATTCTGCAAGGAAGATTTACTTTGTTTCTAGCTAGAATTTTTAATAAAATGTCAGTACATTACCTTAATAAGTTCATTTGGTGATTGCGCATGTATTAGAAATATATTTATGCGATTCCTAAGAGGTATAAAAGTTCTAGATTGAAAGTTTGTGAAGATTCTACAGCAATATCTTAAGTTAACGATCCAACAGGAATAGGCCACAAGCGAGCAAAAAATATATTCTGGAAGGGTATAATGGAGGGACGTGCCACCACAATTGAGAATGGCACTAACGAATCCACTGACATATTTTGAAGAAAAGAAACAACAAAAATTAACTTGAACTTTATAATTTAATTTTAATTTAATTAATAACTTACCTTTCCTAAACCTTAACAACAGCAACAATGACAGTCTTATGTTTTTAAATAGAAAAAAACTGCAAATGTGTTAGTATAAAAATTGTTTATGTGTTAGTTTCAGTCATTCATTTCTTGTAGGGTCAGTAATATTTATGTATTTCTCTGTAATAGTGTGTTTACATATGAAGAAAATCTAGTAGATTTTAGTTGAAATCTATTTCCAAATCTATACCGTTTACATCTAACTTTTTTGACATTTTATGAGATTTTGTTTCCACAACAATAAACAGCTGATTAAAATAAAACATATAATAATTAATATTTTATTTCCTTTTTATTCAACTTTTTTGCTTTTGATTTTAAATGTCAATTTTTCAGTCACACATCTAGTAACCTACTAGATTTGTATGGCAAATCTAGTAAAAATGAGCTAGATTTCGCTAGAAATCTCGTATATACTAGATTTTGCTTAGATGTAAATGCACTATAAGTTATTTTAAGTATATAATTAAGTACAAAAATAATTTAATGCTTAAACGAAATGCAAAAACACTAGCATTATCAAAATTACAAAATTCTAAGAAAACAAGAAGTTTAGAACACATTATTGAACGCAATTAGTTTGACCTAAGACTAATTCTCTTTTTAATTCTTTTTTATATTAAAACATTTATTTTTAAAAATAATTATTAACAGCGCTTTTGCAGATTGCTGACAATGTTTTCAAATACAACCCTGCTGCGAATTATCCACAGCGTTGTATTATGAAGTAGTTTTATCTATAGTTTACAATTCTTCTATTCCATTTTCTTAGTTCGATTTTAGCAGCCGTGTTGGGAGGACGTTCGTTTGTTTGCGGTATTTTGTGTAGCGGTGTTTTAAACCTTTCATAAAAAATAATTAAATAAAAAAAAAAATAACATAAATGCAAAAAAAATAACTAAATAGTTACAGAAATACAGTGTGATTAAAAAGAGGTGATAAGAAATTACAATATAAAACTCAAAACAATAAATAAGTGATAAAACTTGAAAGTTGTTTACACTTTTGTATGTAAATAATATTGCAAAATTCCATTATTTTGATATAAAATAGAATTCAAATACCATAATATAAAAACAACCCTCTCTATACCGTTTTAAGATATGAAACAACTCCCCTGCTTAGTTTGTTTTTGTTGTATGATTTTCTATCTTTTTATGATATGAAGACACAGGAAAACGTGCCTTGAAATTTAAGCAAGGTGACCAAAACAAATATGGGAAAACATACATTCCCGTATTCATGCTTACTTTTATTGTTATTGGTGTTTTTCATGGCGGATACCGATAAGAGACTTTTGCAATGGAAACGAATACAAATAAAATAAAAGATAAGAATGATTAAAATTCAAGATAAAAAAATACTAAACTTCTATACATATATTACGAAAACTACAATTCACAACACATGTTTTTAATCTCCAAATAAAAAATAATGTACAACGCAAAAATCATTAAACTTGAAATTTGAAAATTTTTTGTTTATAAATTTTCTTTTATATTAAGTTGTTGTTAATGTTTTCCTACGAAAATCATACCCCCCATCAAGTTTACGGAATCTAAAAAAAAAAAAAAAACTATTCATCAACACATTTGAAAGAAGAGAGAAATTGAAAAACTACTAGTTTAATTGTATAGCTAGTTTTACATGGCTTGAGGGGACTACTACAAACCATATTGTACAAGAAAATCTGGTTATTTTTAAAAAGTGATCTTGTTTCTTTACAACCTCCTTTTGCTGTTGTTTCAAACATTGTGTTTCCTTTCCTTACTATTCGCTCATCCTTTGTTTAAATTTTCTGATTTTCTTATCTCTACAAGTCTATTATCCTTAATTTTCATTTAATGTTTCTTCGTTTTGTTTAAACAACACCCATTTGTTTAATTTTATTTTCTATTTTGGTTTTCCATATTTTTTTTTTAATGTGTTAAATGTTTATCACATCTCAATTGTTCTCCTCACGTTACTTTGCTTCGCTGTGATGTTGTTTGCTTCACGTACGTACATATTTGTGATTGCCAATTTATCGATTATTGACTTTTTTTATGGTTTTTTGTTTTTGCATACACAAGTCTGACTCCCAGCATTATTTGTCTTTTATCATAATTGGTTTAGTAGAGCAGCACCATCTGCTATTGATTTGCGATTGAACAACAAAAATTTATGTCATTCTTGTCCTTTGAAGTAATACCTTTAATATATAAGATGGCTGTAAAAGGTATAAAAATAAGCGGTAGTTTTAAAACATTCCCATAAAATAAATCAAGTTAGAAAATTATAGTCGGTCTAGACCGATTATACGATACCCTACCTCTTAGTCCCAACTAATTATGGAAAATAACCATAAACCAAATTTGAGTGGCATTGTTATTACGTATACTATATTTATATGGGGACTAGGTCGAAAAATGGACCGATCTTATCATATGTGGTAAGGTCACTAATTTTTTTCAAGAAGATCTGGAATCAGCTTCATCTGGCGACTATGGCTAAAAATTGTTCTATATAGTTTATTTTTGAACTACTGATAAATGGATGTAATAAACATACACAAACACAATTTAACCGAGATCTTTATGATAATTTGGATATTATTGCCATTTAAATCCATCTCATAGGGGTCATTTGTATACTAAATTTCATCAAAATATAATCATATTTGCGACCTGTAGTTTGATTACAAGGTATTCATGAATACACAGACGGCCGGACGGACGGACATCGCTATATTGACTCAGAAAGTGATTCTGAGTCGATCAGAATAATAAAAGATGGATCTAGGTGAAATATTTTTGGTAGTTACAAATATCAGCACAACGTCATTATACCCTGACCAGATTGTGGTATATGGTGGTATGAACTTAACGTACAGCATTGTTCACATGAAATCCTGTCGCACAAATTTTATAATATCTGTTCTAAAGAAAAATGCGATTTAAGAATTTCGAACCCAAGTCAGCATTTTATGAAGTTAATGATCGAATGATTCGAATCTTTTTTGACTCATTTTCTGATCATAGAAGACTCTTTTGTCGGAAAAATGCTACCCTACCGCAACTCTTCGTGAAGAGTCTTTCATTACTCGCATATTATTTATAATGGTTGGCGACCCTTTTTCAAGTCATTTTTTAGTCGTATTTCAGATCATTTGTATTTTACGAGTCAAATTTCAGTCATTTCCTATTATTTTTTTTAGTCATTTATCTGACGTATTTCTAATGAATTTTGTCTCAATAATAAAACAAGTTACTGATGTATCTTAACCAAATAAGTTTATTTAAAAAGACTATAATATTAATATGCTAGGCTATTTCTTGTGACCGATGTTTTGTTCTACCATTTTATCCCGATTTTTACAAAACGTATATTTTTTAAAGGTATTTCTTTTTAGCTGTTCACCAGATTTACAGATTTTTAAATTTTTCCCTTTATTTTGAGTAAATTGCACTTAAAGTTGCTACTAACACAAACATAAAATTATACAGTGCTATGTGTGTGTTTATTAAATTTGTTAATGTGTTTGTAAGTTTGTTTTCTTCATTCACAATAATAATAAACCCAAAAAGTATTGGTCTGTGAATTGGCGAAGTTGAAAGTTGACTAGAATTTGCACTCGAATTTCGAACGCTGGAATCTGCTAGTACATAAATAATCTGTTATCCTGGACCCGTGTTCTGAATATTTTAATATTATACCAAGGTTGTCAAAGCTAAGAGACAAATAATCTAACCCATAAGAATAAAGTTTTTATTAAAACTGTCTCTTTCCTTCTGCATATGAGTTTTGAATATCTCCTTGACTGTGCGTGACATTGTGTGACTATTTTAAAATTATTCTTTGGTCACGTCAAGTCTATGGACCAAGTTTAAGATTGATTGTATGAGGGGAAATGGGGTTTACATCACTCCGTGACTATGCGTGACTATGCGTGACTGTGTGTCACTATCTTAAAATTAATCTTTGGTCACAACAAGTCTATGGACAAAGTTTCACATCGATCGGATGAGGAAAAGTGAGGTTTTAATCTCTCCGTGACTGTGCGTGACTATGTCAAAGTTAATCTTTTTTCACGGCAAGTCTATCGACCAAGTTTCAAATCGATCGGATAAGGGGAAATGGGTTTTAAAGTACTCCGTGACTGTGCGTGACTACCCAAAAATTAATGTATAGTCAAAACAAGACTATGGACCAAGTTTCAAATCAATTGGATGAGGGGGAATGGGGTTGCCCCATGGCAGACAGACAGAGAGTAAGAGTTAAAAGAAAGACTTTGAAAAGGCTAGATTTCAAATTATCATGGCTAAATTGTTTAAAATTATGTTTAAAATTAATAAGATAATTACAACAACGTTAGGTATTTTCGTGCTTTTTTAATTGAAAACAATAATTTAATGCAATGAGCATAAATGTAAATATATACATACAATTACAATTACATCCTTGCATACACATTTTTGTTTGCTTGAACGTTTAGATGTGCAAAAAGAAAATCAAGAAGCAAACCGAAATGTGTATGCATCGCTGATACATATCTATACACACAGAAAAAAATTTCAACAACCGAATTGTTCGAAAGTCCAGTAACTGTATTTTCGATTGTATCAACAGAAATTTAAGAGGAGTTACATATTTTCTATTGTGATAAAACATTTACTGTTCCGGCAACAGAATTTAATTCGCAATTTAAATCGCAATTCGGTTGGCAGTAAACTCGGTAGCCACAATGACTCTATTTGTGTACGCTCATGTTCTGTTGTGTATAAACATTTTTCAGTATGTTTAGTTTTTATACCCTCCACACGTCAGTGGCAGAGGGTATATATAGGTTTGTCATTCCGTTTGTAACGCATTGAAAAACTAATTTCCGACCCTAGAAAGTATATATATTCCTGATCCTTATCAGAGCTCGAGTCGATATGCGATGTCCGTCTGTCCGTCTGTCTGTTGAAATCACGCTCATTCACAAAAAAAGCCATCTAACTGTATAAGGTTACAATAATATCATTTGCCATAATTCCCAGCAGGTTGGTATTGAAAATGGGCTAAATCGGGCATCATTGGGATTAGATACGAGCAAAAATATGTAGATACCTCTAAAAAAAAACATAAAACCCAGTGTGTTTGTTGTAACAGTTTAGTGGTTGAACATAATAATTGTACAACAACATACAAAAATGCCACAAAAAAAAATATGCATATATTTGCAATACCAAGAACACAATAACATAGCTGATGTTAGTAGTATTGCCAAAATATTTTTTATCGTTATCACGTTTTAATAAAAAAATCGCCAATATGAAAGAAAAAATGAAAACGAAAAATGGAAAATGGAAAATGAAAATGGAGAATGGAAAATGAAAATTGGAAAATGGAAAATGAAAAATGAAAAATGTAAAATGGAAAATGTAAAATAGAAAATGAAAAATGAAGAATAGAAAATCGAAAATGGAAAATGAAAAAAGAAAATTGAAAAATGCAAAATGGAAAATGAAATTGAAAAATGGAAAATGAAAATTGAAAAATGAAAAATGGAAAACGCAAAATGGAAAACGGAAAATGGAAAATGAAAAATGGAAAATGAAAATTGAAAAATGAAAAATGGGAAATGGAAAACGCAAAATGGAAAATGGGAAATGGAAAATGAAAATTGAAAAATGAAAAATTAAAAATGAAAATTGTAAAATGAACATTGTAAAATGGAAAAAGAAAATGAAAATTAAAAAATTTAATATGGAAAATGCAAAATGGAAAATGGAAAATGAGAATTGAAAAATGGAAAATGGAAAAATTAAGAATGGAAAATGGAAAATGGAAAATGAAAATGAAAATTGAAAAATGAAAAATGAAAAATGAAAAATGAAAAATGGAAAATGGAAAATGAAAACTGAAAAATGAAAAATGGAAAATGAAAACTGAAAAATGGAAAATGAAAATTTAAAAATGAAAAATGGAAATTGAAAATTGAAAAATGAAAAATGGCAAATGGAAAATTAAATTTGAAAATGGAAAAATTAAGAATGGAAAATGAAAATTGAAAAATGAAAAATGGAAAATGGAAAATGAAAACTGAAAAATTAAGAAAAGAAAATGGAAAATGAAAATTGAAAAATGGAAAATGAAAACTGGAAAATGAAAACTGGAAAATGGAAAATGGAAAATGAAAACTGAAAACTGAAAAATGAAAAATGAAAAATGAAAATTTAAAAATGAAAAACGGAAAATGAAAAATGGAAAATGAAAAATGAAAAATGAAAAATGAAAACTGAAAAATGAAAAATGGAAAATGAAAATTGAAAAATGAAAAATGGAAATTGAAAATTGAAAATTGAAAAATGGAAAATGAAAAATGGCAAATGGAAAATTAAATTTGAAAATGGAAAAATTAAGAATGGAAAATGAAAATTGAAAAATGAAAAATGGAAAATGGAAAATGAAAACTGAAAAATGAAAAATGGAAAATGAAAATTTAAAAATGAAAAATGGAAATTGAAAATTGAAAAATGGAAAATGAAAAATGGCAAATGGAAATTTAAATTTGAAAATGGGAAAATTAAGAATGGAAAATGAAAATTGAAAAATGAAAAATGGAAAATGAAAAATGGAAAATGAAAACTGAAAAATTAAGAAAGGAAAATGAAAATTGAAAAATGGAAAATGAAAAATGGAAAATGGAAAATGAAAACTGAAAACTGAAAAATAAAAAATGGAAAATTGAAAATGAAAAATGGAAAATGAAAACTGAAAAATGAAAAAAGGAAAATGAAAACTGAAAAATGGAAAATGAAAAATGAAAAATGGAAAATGAAAAATGGAAAATGAAAACTGAAAAATGAAAAATGGAAAATTGAAAATGAAAAATGGAAAATGAAAACTGAAAAATGAAAAAAGGAAAATGAAAATTGAAAAATGAAAAACGGAAAATGGAAAACGAAAAATGGAAAATGAAAAATGGAAAATGAAAACTGAAAAATGGAAAATTAAAACTGAAAAATTAAAAATGGAAAATGAAAACTGAAAAATGAAAAATGAATATTTAAAAATGAAAAATGAAATTGAAAATTGAAAAATGGAAAATGAAAATTGAAAAATAGCAAATGAAAAATTAAATTTGAAAATGAAAAATGGAAAATGAAAATTGAAAAATGAATAATAATAATTTTTAACCAAGAATCATTTCAATTTTGGTATTCGAATTTAATGTTTCTGTATCGGCAAAAGTTTAACAGTGGTAGCCGTACTCAACATTGGGTGTAATATAGAGTTTAAGACTCAGGTGGAGGGTATCAAAAAATTCGCCACAGCCGAATTTCACACTCTTATTTGTTTATATTAAATTTTATAGGAGTATTTCTACATTCTCACACGTCACTCTCCACCAATTTCGTCTAGATGCTCCAAATGCAATACCAAACTGCTGCAGATTATGACGAACATTTTAAGCCTAAGTATTACAACCTACTTGACTTATTGCGGACAGGGGAATGTTTTCAACAGACAGACAGACAAACGGTCATCGCTAGATCGACTTATTTTATAAGGATCAAGAATATATGTGGCTTATGGGGTCTTCGGATTGAGACATATACCCTCTGCACAGTGGTGTGGAGCGAATTGTTTTATTGAATAAAAAATAAATTAATAAATGAAAAACTTTTTTAAATCCATTTCTAAAATTAAAAAATACTCCAAAAATATATACATATGTATAAAAAATTCAATTTAAATGTTTTTGTAGCACATCGTTCATGTCCTTTTCTGCCAATTTGAATTTGAGACGGTAAATATCTAAGACGAAAAATATTAATTTAATCTTTTCAATAAGAGAATTATGTGTTTACTTTTATTCAGAAGCACTGTTTGAGGCTTGGCTTATTGCTGGCCCCATTCCAGCTGTATAAAAAAGCCAATTCTTCTGAAATTTACTTTTCGAATAGCAAATCTTATAAATTGCTCGGGTCTTTCACCGCCTGTTTTTTCAATGATTCCTTCTGAAAATTTGTATAAATTGTAACTAAATTGCTATGTCACTTTTAAATTTGTTTGCTTAGAAAGTTGAACTTGACACCATTATTAAGAAACAGATTCACAGTATTCAAATGTAGAACCCTTGTTTCAAAAACAGTAAAACCTTGTCCCCCTATATATGTATATTATTAAAAAGTAACGTTCAAAAACAAACACATTTCAATCGCCTGCATGATCTATTTGCGATTGCTGTATATTTTGATATTATTATTATTATCTTCAAAAGTACTCGAAGAAGACTCAGTTAGATGATTTTCTACAAAATAAGCTTCCAAATCACTGTTTAAGCCTAAGCGCGAATCATTTTCGGGCCCCTTTTTAATCGCGCATGAGATTAATCATGCTTTTAATCATCGAAAGTGCTCAAATAAGACTCAGTGAGGTTATATTTGCCAAAACAATCTTCCAAATGTTGTCTGGCTGAGAATAAGCAAAAAACAATTTAAATATTACTTCTAATAAAAAAATCAAATTTTTGCCTTGATGAAACTGTTGCATAACATTTCTAACCACATGCGCTACATACTTGTTGCGAATTGATAACATATTTTGTTTGTTTTCGATAACAATATTAATGAAAAAAATTTTACTGAAAAAGTTTCTGGAGTCATTCTTTTATATAAACTAGCAGATTCCAGCCCTCGAAATTCGAGTGCAAATTCTAGGAAATTTTATTTTTTCATTAAATAAAGACCCTAAAGGTATGCTAATCAATTATAGCCAATTCACAAATCAACACAAAAAAATGAACTCATTTTTTTACAAACACATTAACAAATTTAATTAACACACACATAGCGTCGTATAATTTTATGTATGTGTTAGTAGCAACTTTAAATGCAATTTACTCAAAAAAAAAAGGAACAAATTTTAAAATCTGTAAATCTGATGAACAGCTAAAAAGAAATACCTTTCAAATAATATACGTTTGGTCCAAATCGGGATAAAAGGGTAGAACAAAACATCTTACGGCGTAGTGGATAAGGTGACAAACGGGGCTTGCCAAACCATGGTCTTTTTGCAAAATATATCCATTTTTGTATACTAGTTTTATTATTATTTATTTTCTTCATTCACAATAATAATTGTATTGAATTGAAAAATAATTTTGGATATAAACCAATAACGACAATAATCTATATTTAAAAAGTGTTGAATTGGCTAAAATTGATTAGCATACCTTTAGGGTCTTATAAAAGAATTTATTCATTTTTTTTAATTAAATGAAAAAATAAAATTTCCTAGAATTTGTACTCGAATTTCTAGGGTTGGGTATAAGTAGAATCTATAATCTATAATATTAATAGGCTAGGCGATTTCTTGTGACTGATGTTTTGTTCTACCGTTTTATCCCGATTTTGACCAAACGTATATTATTTGAAAGGTATTTCTTTTTAGCCGTTTTGCAGATTTACAGATTTTAAATTTTTTTCCTTTAATTTGAGTAAATTGCACTTAAAGTTGCTACTAACACATACATAAAATTACACAATGCTATGTGTGTGTTTATTAAATTTGTTAATGTGTTTGTAATAAAAATGATTTCCTAGAATTTGCGCTCGAATTTCGAGGGCTGGAATCTGCTAGTATACATATATATATATATATAGCTGACCCGGCAAACTTCGCTTTGATTTTTTGATTGAAATAATTTCGAAATTTTTTTATCGCAATTATCGACCGTTAACAGATGAGGCAATAATATAATTTAAATACAACACATTTCGAATTCAGTTGAATTCAATATCTTATAATTATACGGATAGCTGACCCGACGGTCTTCGTCCCGTCCAACATTTGGAGTAAATAGAATAAAATCAAATATTAATTAAAAAAAGAATGGAACAATGATTGTAATCAATTTAGTGCTGCACGATATATAACATTTTTCTTTTCTGCTCCGGAGCGTAAATGAATAGTGAGGATGGTTTCCAACTCGGGAACATGCAACATATAGCTGGCCATGTGAAAAGCATGGCATTTTCAGATTTATGCCGCACACTTCCAGGGACTGTCCTTGTGTCTTGTTTATTGTCATCGCAAATGCAAGTTTCGCTGGGAACTGAACACCTTTGAACTGGAACGTCAAATCGGTTGAAGTCAAGGGAATTCGCGGAATTAAGCATCTCCCTTGAACCGCCCTTTCAAAATCCTTGCCACTACCACATTACTCATTAATTTCGTCACAATCAGTCGGGTTCCATTGCATAGTTTCGGGGCATAAGGATAACAGATCCAACTTTAATTCGAATTAGGAGATTCACCGTAAACCAGCGTGGATAATGGCTCTGGTGTTGGAAGCAATTTGGCAATTTCACCTTTCCACCCACGCAACACAATCCCGGCGGTTCTTTCTCAGATTTAACTGCATTGCAATGCTCACAAACGACAGACATCTGGCCGAATTGAACCGATGTGTGCGAACTGTATTGAATGTTGGGCTCATATCGAAAGGGTGCATACTCAATGTTCACCTGAATAATTTGTTGTAGCCAACGTTGTCGTTCAAAAGTCGCACATTGTGATCTGGCTTCATCACTTTGCCGAGCACGAACTTCTCTTCTTCTCTCTTCTTGATCTCTTCTGACTGTCGCGCACGATTTCCAACCATTCTGGTCGAACTCATTCCCTTCCAATAGCACGTTCGTCTTCCGTTCAACGTGTTGCGACATTTCGATGCCGCGTTGCATCCTGACAACGCCGGCCAATGTTACCATGAACTCGTCTTGGCATCGTTATAAAAATGATAAAATTATCCGAAAGTCAAAAAGAATATGTATTTTTAAAGAAACAGTTATTCAATAATAGACCAATTTTTTTTAAATTGAAGCGCTTATGTAAGCTTAAATTTAAGTATATTATTTTAAGATCCAACATTGCTATTAAGTTATGTGATGGAAGACCTGGCAAATAAAGTAAATTAAAAAGTCTTTTGATAAATTCACTCCTTCATCTTATACTACCGCAGTAGCAATTAACTTGAATGAAAATTGCGGAAATTTCAATTTTTGTTATGCAACTGAAACTGCCATTTCTCTTAAACATTTTCTTTCAAAACGATCCAATATATTAAAGTCCAATATTTACTTTTATGGAACTAACCCCACCCATTCATCCGATTCCGCACATTTTCACACTCACTCTAATAACTCACACTAATAACCTATGAACGCACACAAATTATCTTCACTTTCCCTTTTATATTATTCAAGATACTTTTATTAATTTGAAAATTTATTGTGTACGGTAGGTGACACGCCCACTTGTCCAATTCCGCCCATTTTCGCCAGGGCTAATCACAGAAATAATAGACGAACTCACACAAACTTACAAAGCTCTCCCTATCATTATACTCGGTTTATGTACATAATATTTAATCAGTACTTTGTAGAGGATGTACACCGCCCACTTATCCGACCCAGCCTATTTTCATTAGGTGTACTTACACCAATAACAAATGACGTCACATAAAGTATCAAAGCTCCTCCTGTCTTGATATTAAGTCTGATATTCAGTGATTAATTTTTTTGTAGGTGCCACGCCCACTGTTCCGATAACGCTAATTTTTAGAACGGATACTCACAGCAACTCACAGCAATAATAGATGCCCTCATACAAAGTTGCAAAGCTCTCCCTAAAATAGTATTCAAGATATATGATGTTAAAAATTAATTTTGTATGGGAGGTACTACGCCCACTTAACCGATACCGACCATTTTCGGTATGACTGTCTATATTAATAATAGATGGCCTCACACAAATTTACAAAGCTCTCCCTCTCGTAGTACTCTATGTTTATGATGTTAAAATGGAATAACCGCGTACAGCGCCATCTGTTGATACTTTTTGTACTTTTTTTTTTTAAATCTTCGCGTGGCAGTTACAAACTCGCAGAAGAAAGTATCCCTTTTGGTCCTGTAGTTTTCAAGTTTTAAGCGGACGAACAAACCACGATTCATTTATATATATATATATATCTATAGTATTAATAGGCTAGGCGACAGATATTTTGTTCTACCGTTTTATCCCGATTTTAACCAAACGTATATTATTTGAAAGGTATTTCTTTTAAGCTGTTTTCCAGATTTACAGATTTTTAAATATTATTTTGAATAAATTGCATTTAAAGTTGCTACTAACACACACATAAAATTATACATATGATATGTGTGTGTTCATTAAATTTGTTATCTTCATTCACAATAATAATAAACCAAAAAAGTGTTGGTTTGTGAATTGGCTCATTTTAAAAATAAAGTTGCCTAGAAATTGCACTCGAATTTCGAGCGCTGGAATTTGCTAGTATAGATTAAAAGAATAAAAGAAGTTCTAAAATAAATCATAGATTCAGAGATAGAGGCTTGTCAGAATACTTAGTTGTTAAGGTGCACTATATGTCTGGGATTCTGAAACACTTAAGAAATTCTCATATTTAGAAAATCTTTTAAATAATTTTTAATTAAAATAATGAATTTTTGCAATATTTAATTTTTTTCAATGCCAACCAAATTATAATTTAATGTAATCTGAAAAAATCATTTTAGTTTCGAAAACAAAGTCATAAATAAGGTAAAACAATCTACAACAAAATACAAAGTGTAAAGTACAATTAAAAAAAAAAAAAAAATAAATAAAAAATATTTCCCATTTACAAAATTCAAAAGTAAAATACAAACAATATACAAACAAATCAAAAACATATAAGAAATGGGCAAATTATTAAGTTTATTGGCACGCGATGATTCAAACTGTTGCACGGCCAAATCCTATGATGTTTTTTTGGATTTTGAAAATGCAGCACCCACGGAAACAGAACGTGAAATATATGAAGAGGTAGAACGTGTACTCAAAGAATCTGAAGCTGTCTTGGAAGAAATACAAGTTTATAAGGTGAGTCTCGCAATAAATCAAACAAAGATTATAAAGAATATGCAACTTGAAATATAAAAATGAATGAATTTTTTGTGAAATCTAACATGCATATTTTTTTATTATAGTATTTACTTTGTTAAAAAAAAACAAAAACAAAGACAAAAAATAAAATGATAAGGATTTTTTTCACAATACATGTATGTACGAGTAATATAAATATTTTATGTTTATTGTATACCAGGGCAAATAAGAGCAAGAGGGAGTTAACAGAGTTTCTTAAACTGATATATAGTTGTGAGCCACCTTATATCAACATATTATCTTTAATTTTATCATTCATTTATAAATCATTTGTTGTTGTTGGTGTTAAAACTTTTTCGTTGATGAATTTTTAATTCATTTTCTGTTTTTTTGTGGTGACGTTAATATTTTTTTCTTTTAAAGTGTGACTCACGTGCTGTTTCAACTTATTACACCCTACACTTTAGCCTGGTACAAATTGACATTATAAGTTTGAAGATTGAAACGATTTTACTTCTAATTATTTTTGTTGTATTTGGCTCCATTTTTAAATATTCAAATCACCAACTACCGACTGCTGAGCCTAATCAAAATCGATTTTTTTAGCGGCCATTTTTTCAACATATGTCGCACAGTGTCGTGTTTTCATATAAACGGCGGCCAAAAATAAGAGTTATCGTAGAAGAACGAAAATTGGTACACATTACTATTATAAGTAAGAAAGGAAAAATACGAAGTTTTGCGAAACTCGGCCCAAGGACTCGCCCACCTCCCATATATCCTGAAATGAAAAAACTTATATTTTCCGAAATTGTTGTTGAAATTGACACAAATTTGACACGATTTGTCTCTGATATATTACTGATAACTGTGGTGAGTTATATGAAATTATCTCAAAGGACACGCCCAACTCCCATATATCCTGAAATGAAAAAAACTTATATTTTCCAAAATTGTTGTTGAAATTGACATAAATTTGACACGATTTGTCTCTGATATATTACTGATAACTGTGGTGAGTTATATGAAATTATCTCATAAACCTTATATTTTCCAAAATTGTTGTTGGAATTGAACCAAAGTTGGCTTGATTTGTCCTTGATGTATTTTTGATTAGTATATTCAATTTCATTTAATTATCTTACAAAACACGTCTACATTCCATATGTCCTTGATACCAAATAAGAAAATCATTTTCTATATATATTTTAAATATATTTTTTTTCATTTTCCAATTACTATTATTATTTTAAATAAGAGAGAGGAAACAGATATGTTTCAAAATCATTATTATTCATTAACAAAATATTAAGGAAATGATTAAATAAATAAAACTAAATATTTTTCCATATTCACTAAAGCTGTCATAATCCGTATCACTCGATTCGTACTGACTTAAAAAATTTTCTGCTATTACAGTTTCAGTATATTCCTCTGTATTGGATTCACTTTGGATAAGAAATTGTTTTATTTCATTATAATTCTTAGTCTTCTTATTATTTGCTTTTCTATGAATAGTAATATTTGGTTCAGACTGCAAAATCATTCTTTCAATTAAATCCTTATTGGTTGACTCGCGACTATTTTTTCTGGTATGATTTAATCGGGTCTTTCTAAAAACTTTATGAGTTGCTTCTATAGCTTCCTCCGACAGCATTCCAACAGATATTTTTGAATGTTTTATGAATTCTACACCATGAACAAGAATTTTATGAACTGTGGCTGGCATGTAATACCAAGCGTAATTTTCAATGTACGGATACCATGTATCTCTTAGAAGCTGATCAAAATTATTGACATTGATTTCGTCACCACTAGAAAGTGTTTTCAAAATATATGAAAAATTTCGAATAAGGGTGGGATCAACTTCGGTTATTTTGGAAGACATTTCAATATTGTTAAAAAATCGTCTTGCTGTGTTACCATCATTCGATGTTCCATAACCAGTCTTAACTTTATCCACCAATAGTCCCATCTCCTCTTTGAATTGAGCTTGAATTTTATATTTTCTTTCACTAACAATGTTTTTATCGTCTGGTTTACAAACTTTCCAAATTCGAAGTGGTAGTCTATATGATATGTGAAGGACACATTCAAAAAACTTAATCCAAGCATGTAAGGTTGATAATCCGTATTTATAAAACTCCTCGCTTTTTACGTTTCGTTTTAAGACATCAACTGAATTCATTTCAGACGGTTTTGCCCCGCAAGCAAAGCATGACGAACTGCTCTTGTTTTCTGTTAAAACATTCAAGACAGCTCCATCCATCATCGTTAGATGCCTATTAAAATGAACATTAAAGCTATTGTCACCTGATACATATGTGTATGTTTCGAATCTATCTATTTCTGTTTGAATACTGACTTTTACAGATTTGATCAAGAATGCATTTTCTTTTTGTAAATAAAACCGAATTGGTCGACAATGTTTAGTGG
Organism: Cordilura impudica; assembly: GCA_963682025.1. Lineage (NCBI taxonomy): Eukaryota > Metazoa > Arthropoda > Insecta > Diptera > Scathophagidae > Cordilura > Cordilura impudica. The sequence goes on along the minus strand of OY821519.1, from coordinate 99,236,653 downwards.
AAGAATGTTTAATATTATTCCATACTACTGCTTCACTACCCCAGTTCAAAAATCTTAACGGCACAAATGAGACAATAAAAAGAAACTCATCGTTGGAATCCGGGTCATTAAATTTCTGTTTGTAATTGCTATGCCCTGAACTACCGTCAAACCCCCATTTAATATCGCAAATTAGGTCATCTTTTGATTTGATGTTATATAAATCTAAATAACTTTTCGCAGTCTTATTCAAAAAGTTTTGCAATTGAATTTCTACAGATGTTTCTGAAACTTTCTCTTAACAGCCTTTTGCAGTAAGTTTGGATTTGTATTTGAAACAAGTTTATCCACTTTTCGCCTTTTGGTGCGATCCGAGCAATCGTCAAAGTCTGTCGAAGGTCTTCCTCTACGGCTGGTGCTAGGTTCCTAAAATAACACAATCATTTAGAAACATAGAAATTATGTTCCATATAATGTACTTACAAAAGATAAACACGCATCACTTATAACAAAAGGTGAATTTAGCCACGATCTGAACTTTTCTTCAAACCTCTCTCTCATGTAGTGACACCTTTGCCAATTAGTTTTTATTTTTAATAATATAAATTGAATTTCTTTAATTATCTTCTTCTTCTAAATACGCAATTACTTCTCCCTGGGCAGCACTTGGAGTACGATGCCTAAGCCAAATATTAAAAAATTGTCGAATTTTCACCTGTCTCGACACTGAAAATTTAAAGAATAAATGAAAGGGGGAAAAAGGGGGACGAGAAACTTACTTTTTTAAACTCTACACACTTGCCCGAATATTATATTAAAATATTAGAAAAGTATTTTTTGGTATTTTTTTTTTTAACTCCACTGAACTTGAATGTTTTTAACAACTTAGATTTTCGCTTTTTGTTTACATTCGGTATAACGGTAAACCACATATGACATACCAAACGTGCCAAAAAACGAGTTGCCATTTCATTGTATTCTAACAAGTTTGTTCAGTCCTAAATTATACTGTTTTACCGACAGTTTTTATTTTAACTTACCGAATTAAATTTGCGTAATTTTTATCATTTTTATATATCGATATTTTCTTTACTACAACTATTAACTTTGAATACTCTTAACTTTTTCGAAGTATAACATTTTTTAAAAATTCTTTTTGATTTAACATAAATGAAGTGTTGTTTGTACAACGACACCAACCTTTTTTAAACACTAGTACAGTGATATTTTTCATTTTTGGCCGCCCTCACGACACTGTGTGTCGCATGTCTGTCTCAATGAATAATGGAGAGAACAGTATCTACAGTGAGTGACAATACAATGGACACTTTTAACAAAATACATTTTTAACGACTTGAACGGTCAATGCCAAGAAATTGGATCATAAAATAAACACTATTTTTATTAATTAAAAAAAAAAAAAAAAAAATAAGCAAATTTAAACATATTCACTTTTATGCTGTTGACAAAACAATACTATAAAATAATTGAAAACTTTCCCTCTATTATTGGTTTCAATATTTTGCCGGGTATCCATTATTTATTAGTACTGCTTCACAATAGGAATAGAGTCAATTAAATTGTTGAATTTATCCATTGAAATTTTTTGCCATTCTGAATTGCTTGTGTAATTTCGTGTCAGATTTTCTCTGGGATTGAGATCTGGTAAATGGGCTGACCATTCTAAAACAATAACTGCATTAGATTGTAGCCATTCGGTTACAACTTTGGACGTGTGTTTTGGGTCATTGTCATGCAGGAACTTATAGACCAGGGGCATATTTTCATCCGCGCATGGATATATTACGCCATTTAGAATATGCCTATATCCAAATCCAGTTATGGAGTCTTTTTTTACATGAATGGACCTATTCCTTGGCCCCAAAATTAACCCCATACCATAATTTTGCCACTGCCAAATTTCACAATTTTATTTGTACTAGTATAGCCCAGCACTCGAAATTCGAGTGCAAATTCTAGGAAATATTTTTTCATTCAATTTTTGTCTTCCAATGTTTTTTAATCTATATATGTGACCTTCTCCGAGAAAAGGGATCTATTGTGTCAAAAAACGGGTTGTGTCAAATGCGTTTTTTTCTCAAAACTTAATTTTCACAGAGAAGGTCACATATATAAAAAAATTTTTAATATTTCAATGAGCCTAAAGGTATGTTAATCAATTTTAGCAAGTCACTCACAATTCAACACAGAGCGTCTGATATATAATTTAAATCATTCGAATTAACAGGGTGTAACGAATTATTATAAATGTTTTATTTTATATAATTTAATATATTTTTAAGACAGAGTAAACATAAATTTTATCATTCTCAGCTTCTCCTCCATATGAACTATAACTATGCCAGTTTTCACACTCCTCCGTGCCCGCATATTGCTTAAAAAGGGAACTAAAAATTTACCTTCACGTATTAATATATAGAATATGTTGGGTCTCTTTTTCCTTTTGGTTTTCGTACAAACGTTCTTCCAACATGGGCTCTTAAATGAAACGAGGACGCATCTAGAAAGAGATCAATATTCGAATTCCGTCTTGACCAGTTCATGTGTTCGTTAGCAAAATTTATGCGAGCCATACGATTTTACTCTGATATCAGTGGTTCTTCACAGGACGATAAAAACAGTTCGCGCCCATATTAGTTACAGATTGTTAATGACCTCTTTAGGTAGCATTTTATTGACATTTTATAATTCTCTTGCTAATAAATATCCTCTCTCTGACTCGTTTTACGGGACCTGCCGCCTAATTGTATAGTCGACACCGTACCTCTTTGACGATATTTCTTGATAATTTTTGAAATTATGGGTTTATTAATAGAAAACTGGTCACAAATTTTCTTTAGCTTAAGATCAACAGTAAACTCATCTATTATTCTGGTTTTTAACTCTTCACAAAACTTTTTTCTTGCTATTATTTTATAATAAAGGGTGATCCATTTTGAGTTTCCCTACTTTTTTAAAGAAAAAAAAAATACAGAAAGTTCAAATTTAATGGGGAATGTTTGTTATCATTTGAAAGAATATTCTTTGGCATTTATTTTTTGAAGATTATGTCTATCAAATGTTGGCCGCGGCTATGTCTCAGATGGTCCATCCGTTGAGTCCAATTTTCGATGACTCGTTCGAGCATTTCGACTGGCGAATAACACGCGTGATGTTTTGCTCCAGCCCTGAATCGAAGCGGGATTGTCCGTATAAACTTTAGACTTTACATATCCCCACAGGAAAAAGTCTAACGGTGTGCTATCACACGATCTTGGTGGCCAATCGACCGGCCCAAAACGTGAAATTATCTGCTCACCGAAGTGTTCTCTCAATAAATCCATTGATTGATGCGCTGTGTGGGAAGTGGCGCCGTCTTGTTGAAACCAAATGTCGCCGAGATCACGAGCCTCAATTTCAGGCATCAAATAGTCGGTTATCATGGCACGATAACGGTCGCCATTGACGGTTACGTTCTCACCGGCATCATTGTTGAAGAAATGTGGATGAAGTGGCAGCTCTTGAATCTCTTCAGGTTACTCTTCGTCCCAAATGCGGCAATTTTGCTTGTTTATATACCCATTGAGCCAGATTATGTTAACCATAAGTTGAGCGAAGTGCACGAAACACATTCTACACAGAACGTGAATTTTCGTAATAAAGTTGAACGATTTGTAAACGTTGTTCAGGCGTAGGTCTTTCCATAATGAAATGCCAAACAATACTAAACAAAAATAACATGACAGCATGAACGACTCACACGTGGTCTGTCAAAAAAAGGCTATTGAAAAAAGTATCTCTACTTGGATCACCCGTTATAAGATTAAAACATTGAGAAATACAATTGTGTTTAGAAAACAGTTGAAAGAAAATATCAGAAACTATAAATATTTAAGTAACGGTTACGATTTTATATACTTTCTTTCATATCTTCTTCCATTTCGATTGTTTTAATCAACTTTGGTATAGACGTTTAATAGTTTCCATTGTTTTGGCATCACTAAAAAATACTTTTTTTTTTCGTTTATCTCTTTTTTTAAACGTATTTTTTCGATAGAGACCACTCAAAGAGTGATTTTGCAAAAAATAAAACATAATCTAAGGACACGAAATTACTAAAAAAAAAACAAAATTAGCTAATTCAGAATTTTTGAAAAAGTTTCCAATGAATTTTCATTCAATGTATTTTTAAGAACGCCCTGAAACTTCACCCAAAAACGTTTTTTTACAAACCGTAAAGCGGAATATGAGTTCTTATGGACCAAAATATTTTTAGGAATCGGTACGAGTTTGCTGTAATCGATTTTAGCCAAAATATAAGGTTTGCTTTATTTTCAAATTTGCGATAAATACTTCTGACGAGTACTATACTTCCACTTCTTCTACTACTTCTATAGGGAGTTTTGATTACCCTAAAATTAGGAATTCAATATTTCCCATGTTCAGACCTCACTAACTCGAGAAATATGAAATATTTGTGTATAAAAATAAATCCGCTAGATAGGTCTTTAAAATGCCTACTAAAAAAATAAGAAAACTGAAACAAAATCAGATTTGTACCAAAATATGCAAATTTCATGATGGGTTTTGATTTAAAGATATTTCGAGCACCTATCTAACGCAGTTAATTTTAAGATTGGAACTTGCGAAATACTTAATTTTTTACCTTTAAAGTCATCAAAGTAGGTAGGTACTCGTAAGAGATATTATTTAGTTTCGTGAAAATAAAGACCCGAGAAAAAAAGTTTCGGATTCGTACCGACCTCCAAAAAATCTAAAAAAATTTTCAAAAATATTTTGGCCCATCAGAATTCATATTTCACTTTAAACTAAAATAAAACGTTATTGGTGAAGTGCGCTTTAAACAAATAATTTTTACTGTGCATTATAATTTTTATTAGTAGGCTGATATTCCTCAGAAGTAACTTATTTTTTTTTTTATTTTTTTTTATTTTGCATCTTTATTTCATTTTATTTTTTAACAAAATATTATATTTTTTCCTCAGCGCCAAATAATGCTTTATAGAGGCCAGTAGGCAACATAAGATATTTACATTTAATATACAAGTTTAGGTTTTAATTTGTTTTAATTAATATAATTTTCTATATATAAAAAAATAAGTTTTTAAGCTTTCAAGATGCAAGAAGTACTTCAACATTGTGCAATAAAAATTCTTTTAAACTACTTTTAAAAGTTGATAAAACTGTGATATTTTTTAAGCGATTAGGTACCTGATTGAATTCATTAGGTCCAGCAAAAGAAATTCGTTGTTTAGTTAACTCAAGTCTGCATCTTACTAAATTGAGGTCCATAGCCTGTAGAATCACAACTTTGTGTCCGTGATATATTACTACTAAATTGTATGGTGTGAGAACCAATACCTTTAATACTTTAGTAAACATAGACTATTAGTTGTTGTTTAAAAAGTCCTTTCACCGGAAGTATCGTTTTTGCATAATTTTTAAACAAGTCGATTGTTCCAAACTGTATTGGAAGGTTGAACACAACTTTCAACGACTTATTTTGTGCTGATTGTAGTGATCCCAAGACTGAATTTGCTTTACTACCGTAGATTACTGGAAGATAAGTCAAGTGCGAGTGAATAAGGGATTGGTAAATTAACATTTTCATATCAACATTTAGTTTATTCTTAAATTTATAAAGAATACCAATTCCTGACGATAATTTAGATTTAAGGCGGCTGATGTGCTTTTGCCACAGAAGATTATGGTTTAAGTTTATGCCAAGGTATTTAACGCTTAATGATTCATCTATTAATTGTCCATCAATATGTACACATAAAGGCTCTTCATTTTTTGAGACATATGGCTTAAATCTTATGAATTTTGTTTTGTTAGCATTCAAAATTAATTTGTTTATTCTCTTGAACTCCGATAAAATTGCAGCATCATATTCTACTTGTGTCTGAAGAACTTTCCCGTAGTTATAATTGTAAAAAAGGCAAATATCATCTGCAAAGATAAAAAGTTTGCGATTATAAACTGTATGTTTTTCAAATCATTTATAAAAATTTTAAATAATAAGGGACCAAGAATATTGCCCTGCGGAACCCCACAAGCGACATCATGCTCACTGCTTCTTGATTCTGCTATTTGAACAAATTGTTTCCTGTTACTTAAATAGTCTTTAAATAAATTAAGAGATTTTTCATCGAAACCAATATAATTCAGTTTTTTAATAAGTATGTTGTGATCTACCAAGTCGAATGTTTTTGATAAATCAAAAAACACGCCAGCCACTCCTTTGTATCCTGCATCAAGACCACTACAGATGTTTTCAATTACATTTATGACAGCTTCCTCAGCTCCACTACCTTCCCTGAAGCCATATCGACGATCAAATAAAATTTGGTTAACCTCAAGATAATTTGTCAGTTGTTCAAATATAACTTTTTCAAGTATTTTATCAATAATGGGGAGAATAGAAATTGGACGAAAATTTTCAATTTCATTTGACCCTACACATTTAGGTATAGGAATGATTTTGTGTGTTTTCGAAACGTATGGATATCTGGCATCATCAATCATTTTATTAAACATTATTGTTATTATTTCTGATACAGCTGATTTGCGGATCATCAGCATCTTAGGTGTAATGTTATCATAACCAGAACTTTTATTAGTTTGCAAATTGTCCAAAATCGACTCAATTTTTGTGTTATCTATGGCTTCCAAACTAAAACGGGTTGAAACGTGAACCAATGTACCAAACATATTAATATTATCATCCAAATCCTGCCGTGTATCATCTCTCATATTTTGAATCGAACTGTGGAAAAAGTTATTAAACGCTGAAGCATTTTCGACATCCAAATATATAACGTCATTATTAGCAGTTATAATTTCCTTAATTGTTTTTTCCTTTTTTTTCCAAGTGTTTTGTTTAAAAACTGCCATGTTTTTCTTGAATCACCGTTGTATTTATTTAAATTAAGTATATAATAATTATTCATCAAGTTTTTATTACAATTTTTTATAACTTGGCTGATTCGTTTAAGACGCTGAGAAATATTTTTATCTTGCTTATTTTTTCTTCTTGCTGTTAACAATTTTTTTTTTAAAGTTTATTAAAGAAACTAACTCCCTTGACATCCATGGACAAATTTCATGACGCAAATTTAATTCTTTTGTTGTTGATTTAGAGCTTTCTCTAGCTGCCAATGTAAGAGTTGTAACTAGGTTGTCACATTGATCAGACACACACAAGTTTTCGTCTAAATAGGATCCAAACTTCCTGTAGTCCCGGTTTTTTTTAACTGAATTTTCACCAACTTTCCGACTAGCTAGAGCTCTGTAACTTAAAGGGTGTGAAGATAAATATCGAAATAAATATCTGTTAAGATTTTTCACAAAGAATGTTAATGTTAAAATTTTCTGTTAAGTACTTAACATCAGTAAACTAAATGTTTTTATTAAAGTAAAAAAAAAAAGAATATCTAAATACCTATAATATTAATAGGCTAGGCGATTTCTTGTGACCGATGTTTTGTTCTACCGTTTTATCCCGATTTTGAGCAAACGTATATTATTTGAAAGGTATTTCTTTTTAGCCGATTTGCAGACTTACAGATTTTTAAATTTTTTCCTTTATTTTGAGTAAATTGCATTTAAAGTTGCTACTAACACATACATAAAATTATACAATGCTATGTGTGTGTTTATTAAATTTGTTAATGTGTTTGTAATAAAAATGAGTTTGTTTTTTGTGTTGATTTGTGAATTGGCTATAATTTATTAGCATACTTAAGGTCTTTATTTAATGAAAAAATAAAATATCCTAGAATTTGCACTCGAATTTTGAGGGCTGGAATCTGCTAGTCTTAATCTATAATATTAATAGGCCAGGCGATTTTTTGTTACCGATGTAAGTTTCACAGCTTTACTCGGATTTTGACAAAAAATTAATCATTTGAAAGGTATTTCGTTTTAGCTGTTACCCAGATTTCCATATTTTCATCGTCTAGAATATTTTTTTGGAGTTATGATCGTTTAAAGTTGCTACTAACACATACATAAAATAAAATTATACAATGCTATGTGTGTTTTTTATTAAATTTGTTAATGTGTTGAGTTTGTTTTCTTCATTTAAAATGAGTTGAATTGTGAAGCATACCTTTAGGGTCTTTATTAAATGAAAAATTTAAATTTCCTAGAATTTGCACTTGAATTTCGAGTGCTGAAATCTGCTAGTGATTATAATTAGTCTATAAACATATATCTGACAAATACTAAATTTATTTTATTATTTTTTAATTTCTTATAAATAATCTAACCCATAAAAACAAAGATTTTATTAAAACTCTTTCTCTCCTTATGCATATGAGTTTTGAATCTCTCCGTGACTATGCGTGACTGTGTGTGACTATCTTGAAATTAGTCTTTGGCCACAACAAGTCTATGGACAAAGTTTTAGATCGATCGGATGAGGGGAAGTGAGGTTTTAATCTCTCCGTGACTGTGCGTGACTATGCGTGACTGTGCGTGACTATGCCAAAGTTAATCTTTTTTTACAGCAAGTATATCGATCAAGTTTCAGATTGATTGTATGAGGGGAAATCTGTTTTAAATCTCTCCGTAACTGTTACGTGACTAAGTCAAAGTTAATCTTTTTTTCACGGCAAGTGTATGGACCAAGTTTCAGATCGATCGGATGAGGGGAAATGACACTTAGATCACTCCGTGACTGTGCGTGATAACCCCAAAATTAATCTGTATTCACAAAAAGACTATGGGCCAAGTTTCAGATCATTTGGATAAGGGGGAATGGGGTTGCCCCACGACAGACAGACAGAGTGTATGAGTTAAAACAAAGAGTTTAAAAATAATGTATAACGGTTATTACTAGCCGACCTGCATGAGTGTTGTCACATATCAAGTGAAAGCCTCACAGGAGTAGATTCTAATGGCATGCCACATATATTCAATTGAAACTTATAGCATTTTTTTTAAAGCGGATGCTAACATAATTGTTTATTTTTTGCATAAATTGTCATTTTTGTTCATAATTAACCTGAAAACGTGTGTTGAGCTGGATTTTTATAATAAAATTTTCACCAACTTCTCGACTTTCAGCACTTGCCTAAAATGGATGACAACACATTATTTAATCATTTTCTACCTGATTTGATCATTATTATTCGCAGTTAACTTGAAAGTATGTCTTCCTTTTCTTTTTACTCCCTATACTGTGCATAATGAGTTTCCGCTGATTTTTGTAACAACCAAAAACATTTGAACAGGACCCATATTTTATTATACCGACCGACTCAGAATCACTTTCTGAGTCTATTTGGCGATGTCCATCCGTCTGTCTGACCATGTAATCAAACCACAGGTAGCAAATATTAATATAATATTTGGCTATTGAAGTTGGCGAAAATCGGCGTATGTTCGGACCTAGTCGCCATACAAATGACCCCTAGGAGATCGACTTAAAGGGCCATAAGGTTTATGTGTGTTTATTACGCCCCATAAACCCTATAGGACAATTCTAAAAGCTGCTTCCCAATCTTCACTTAAGTCTATCAGAAACAAAAATATTGCACATATTTTTTTCATAAAGGGTTTTTCAATAAGAGCGCTACAAAAGTTTTTTTAAATAAAACAAAAACGGTTTTGGATATCAATGAAATTCTTTATTCCTGTGAAAGTACGTTCGATGCCATTATGTATGGAAATCGATCTCTTTTGCATGGCCACCACGGGCACGCTTGCAGAAGTCCAGACGCTGAACCCAATTTTCGACGGTTTTCAAGCATAAATCGGCCGATACTGCTGCAATTTCACGTTCGATATTCGTACGAAGTTCATCAATCGTCGCTGGCTTGTTGGCATAGACCATAGACTTGACGTAGCCCCACAGGAAATAGTCCAACGGCGTCAAATCGCACGACCGAGACGGCCAATCGACTGGACCATTTCGTGAGATAACACGTTCTCCAAACTTGGTTTCCAATAAATTGATTAATTTTCAAGTTGTTGCTCAGCCCAATTCACGAACATACGACGATTCTGGTGGTCAAGTGGCTTCAGTTCTTGCGTCAGTTTGATCTTGTAAGGATGTAGGCCAAGATCTTTTCGCAAAATTCGCCACACCGACGTCACGGAGATGGCCAACGCTTGAGAACGACGTGTGAGAGACACATTTGGGCTTTCTTCAACTGAAGCCTCAGCGGCAGCAATATTCTCGACACCACGGGCACTTCTTTGTCTCACTCGCACGGGAACATTTAATGTACTGTGCCTGTGGATTCAAATTTTTCCACTAGACGCTCAATTGTTGATTTGCTAGGACGATTATGACGACCATAAATTGGACGTAGCGCTCTTAACGTTGAGGCCACTGACTCCGAATTTCGGCAGTAAATTTTAATAATTTCGACTCGTTGTTGGCTCGTATATCTTTCCATCATGAAATGGCAAACCTTACTGAAGAGAAATGTCAAAAGAGCGGCAAGAAATATGGCGTCGTTTGCTGTCTATGTCTTTCTACTTTTGTAGCTTCCCTGTTGAAAAACCCTTTATAACTTATATATCTAACCCCTAAAAACAAAGCTTTTATTAAAACTCTTTCTCTCCTTATGCATATGAGTTTTGAATCTCTCCGTGACTGTGCGGGACTTTGCGTGACTATCTTAAAATTAATCTTTTTCCATTACAAGTCTATGAAAAAAAGTTTCAGATCAATCGGATGAAGGGAAGTGAGGTTTTAATCTCTCCGTGACTGTGCGTGACTATGCGTGCCTGTGCGTGACTATGCCAAAGTTAATCTTTTTTCACAGCAAGTCTATCGACCAAGTTTCAGATCGATCGGATGAAGGGGAAATGGGTTTTTAATCTCTCCGTGACTGTGCGTGACTATGCGTGACTGTGTGTCATTAGCTTGCAATTAATCTTTGGCCACAACAAGTCTATGGACAAAGTTTCAGATCGATCGGATGAGGGGAAGTGAGGTTTTAATGTGTCCGTGACTGTGCGTGACTATGCCAAAGTTAATCTTTCTTTACAGCAAGTATATCGACCAAGTTTCAGATTGTTTGAGAGGAAATCCGTTTTTAATATCTCCGCGACTGTGTGTGACTATGCGTGACTGTGCGTGACTACCCCAAAATTAATCTGTAGTCACAAAAAGACTATGGGCCAAGTTTCAGATCAATTGTATAAGGGAGAGTGGGGTTGCCCCACGACAGACAGACAGACAGAGAGTATGAGTTTAAAGAAAGAGTTTAAAAATAATGTATATTCTCATATAACAGCATGTAATGTTCAAGTGACCAAAACGGTTATTTCTAGCCGACCTGCATGGGGGTTGTCACATATCAGGTGAAAGTAGATTCTAATGGCATGCCGCCTATATTCAATTGAAACTTATCGCATTTTTCTAAAGCGTCTGCTAACATAATTATTTATTTTCTGCATAATTGTCATTTTTGTTCACAGTGAACCTGAAAGCGTGTGTTGAGCTGGATTTATGTAATACAATTTTCACCAACTTCTCGACTAGCTATAGCTCCAAAACATTCAGTGCTTGCCAAAAATGGATGACAACACATTACCTGATTACCTGATTTGATCATTATTTTTCGCCATTAACCTGAAAGTATGTCTTCATTTTTTACACCCTATACCCTACATAATGAGTTTCTGCTGATGTTTGTAACAACCAAAAACATTTGAACAGGACCCATATTTTATTATACCAATCGACTCTGAATCACTTTCTGAGTCGATTTAGCGATGTCCGTCCGTCTGTCTGTCTATGTAATCAAACCACAGGTCGCAAATATTAATATATTTTTTGAAAAAATTTGGCTTATATGCTTTTATCGGCCATTGGATGAACGCTATTGAAATTGGTGAAAATTGGCGTATGTTCAGAGCTAGTCGCCTTACAAATGACCCCTAGAAGACTTAAACACACATAAACCTTATTGGACAATTCTAAAAGCTGCTTCCCGATCTTCACTTAAGTCTATCAAAAACAAAAATATTGCATTGATTTTTCTCATATTTGGTTAGGATCGGTCCATTTTTCCACCTAGTCCCCCATATAAATATAGCATCCAATATGAACTTTTTCATATCTGCAGGCAAAAAAATTAATAACAATGCGACACAAATTTGTTTTATGCTTATGTTCTAACAGCCTTGCTCTAACCGACTTTTTTATTTACTTTTTATACCCTATACCACTATGTGGTTTGGGTATAATGACTTTGTGCTGCTGTTTGTAACAACCAAAAATATTTGACCTACACCCATCTTTAATTATACCGATCGAATCAGAATCACTATCTGATTTGATTTAACGATGTCCGTCCGTCCGTCCGTCCGTCCGTCTGTGTGTCCATGTAAAGCTTGTAATCAAACTGCAGGTCGCAAATATGAATATATTATGATGATATTTGGTATTTAAGCTTTTATTGGCCATGGGATGAACGCTATTGAAATCGGTCCATGTTCAGACCTAGCCCCCATACAAATGACCACTATGAAATCAACATATATTGCCATAAGATCTAAATTATCATACAAATCTAAGTCAAATTAGGTTTATATGTATATATTACATCCATTAATCAGTAGTCCAAAAATGATCCCTATTGGACAACTCTTAGTCATAGGCCCCATATAGAGCTGCTTCCCGATCTTCACTTAAATCTATCAAAAAACAAAAATATTGCACAGATTTTTCTCAAATTTGGTTTGTATATATTCTTTCAAAGTGTACGTGACTTTACCAAATATGGTCAGGATCGGTCCTTTTTTGGACCTAGTCTCCATATAGAAATATCATCCGATATAAACTTTTTCATATCTGCAGCCAAAAAAAATATTAACAAGTAAGAAAATTATAGTCGGTCTAGACCGACTATACGATACCCTATACCATGCGTTTAGAAACCCTATCTCTTAGGCCCAACTAACTGGACATAGAAAATAAGCAAAAACCAAATTTGAGTGGGATTTTTATTAATTTTTTTGGCTGCAGATATGAAAAAGTTCATATCGGATGCTATATCTATATGGGGACTAGGTCCAAAAATGGACCAATCCTGATCATGTTTGGTAAAGTCTCTTGTATTTTGCAAAAATATATACAAACAAAATTTGAGAAGAATCAGTGCAATATTTTTGTTTTTAATAGATTTAAGTGAAGATCGGGAAGCAGTCTATATGGGGCCAAAGGGATCATTTTTGGACTACTCATTAATGGATGTAAGGAACGCATACAAACCCAATTTGAGTAAGATCTATATGACAATTTGGATCTTATGGCAATTTATGTCGATTTCATAGGGGTAATTTGTATGGGGGCTAGGTCTGAACATGGACGGATTCTCACCATTTTCAATAGCGTTCATCCCATGGCCGATGAAAGCTTACATACCAAATTTCATAAAAATATATTCATATTTGCGACCTGCAGTTTGATTACAAGGTTTACATGGACACACAGACGGACGGACGGACGGACGGACGGACGGACATTGTTAAATCAACTCAAAAAGTGATTCTGATTCGATCGGTATAATTAAAGATGGGTCTAGGTCAAATATTTTTGGTTGTTACAAACAGCAGCACAAAGTCATTATACCCAAACCACATAGTGGTATAGGGTATAAAAATGCCACTCAAATTTGGTTTATGCTTATTTGCTATATCCATCTAATTGGACCGAAGAGATGGGGTCTCAAAACCATGGTATAGGGTATCGTATAGTCGGGCTAGATCGACTATAATTTTCTTACTTGTTTTTAATTTTTTTTGTTTTAAAAATTAGCGGGTAATGAAAAATCTCATAATTTTCTTTTAATTTTTTTTAAAATTGGAGGGTATAATACATTCGAGTTTGACCAGTCCCTCTTAATCTTTTAATTAACGTATTATTAAGTCATTGTGTTTTTATTTGCTATCTACAACGTCATAGTAGCAATTTCACTCTTATTCTGAATGAAGTTTTAGTTTGTTTTTGTATTCATCACACATTTGCTATTTGCCACCACTCATTGACATAAAGGTTAAAATTGAGTGTTTTTGTACGTTATTTAGTGTTGTAGATACGAGTATGTTCATGAGTTAATGACTTTTTACTTTGTCATTATATCAAAGCCGAATCCCTCGTAAACTATTATAATTAATGGCTCAGAAATTTTATATTTTTAATTTTAATAGTAGTAATTTTATACAATAATTTATTGTTTATTTTTTTATTCATATTAGAGTTTACTTATTTGGTTATTAGTCATTATTAAAAAAAAAAATTAAATAATTTCGTTGGATTTGGTTTTTAAGAATGTAAATGAGTATTTCAAGTGTTTAAAGTTACGTTGTTTGTGGCGCCAAGCAATTTACTGCGGGAAAGCAGTAAAATATGCTAAAAGTAGAAGTAATGCTTTAAATTTACGTTACTTTCTTAATGTTGAAACTATTTTTGACGGAAATTATTCGAATGCAGCAAATTTTGTAATGAATTGATAAAATTGTTTGCTACCCAAGAAAGTATATACATTGGGGTGCTCTTACGCCCTCAAATGTTTTTATTTAATATAAAAAAAAAAATCCTCACCAAAGAATTGGCGTTCCAGCTCAACTCTAAAAGGTAGCTCTTTTAATTTTACTTTCCCATTTAATTAACATGGGAAAAATTGCTTTCTAACCAAATTGGATTTCCTTATAATTAACGCAATTTTTATAAGAAACCATTATATATTCTTAAAGCTGAGTCTTTAAGCTTTCCAAAATGCTATTAGAAAGTGTGATTATCATAACTATGATAACTAAATTTTAAACTGTGGAGACCTTGCTTGTAATAATTCTTTATTTGCATAATTTCTCGAAAGTTTTACCGTATCCAATTGTTAGTAGTGTATTTTTATGCCCTACGAGTTTTAAAAATGGTTGGCAGTACGTAGAGTAGGTGGCAGTACTTATGATAACTAGATCATTTAGTAAAGTTGTCAAATCATAATCCAATGGAGTTAAATTATTCGCTCATCAAAAGTTTCTTTGAGTAAATTAATTTGAGCGTGAGCTGTGTGGCACGTGGCTGCGTCCTGTTGGAATCGCATGTTAGCAATATCAATGCCAGCTACTTGAGGTAGGAAAAAACTTGTAATCATTTCTCTATACCGTTCACCGTTGACACAGTAACATTCTGTCCATCATCGTTTTTGATGACATATGCACCAATGACTCCCCTGGATCAAAAAGCTCATCAAAATGTAATTTTCTATGGATGTAATGGTGTATGGAAAAAAGCTTCACTCAACCAAAAATGATCTTCATGGCAAAATTTTGTATGGAAAATCAAAATCAATATCGTTTTTTCTTCAGCCCATTGGTTATTCGATTTAGCCGCTCTGGTGGACGATTACGACTACCATAAAATGGACGAAGTGCACGATAAGTTTGACGAACAGAACCAAATTTTAACAATTTGCAAGCGTTGCTCCCGTGTAATTCTATTCATGACGAAATGGCAAACCAAACTAAACAAAAAGCAGTGTTATCAACTCAAAGTTGTGAACCTCTAAAAAAACACTCTTTATGTATGTACAGGGTGGGCCAAGTTTGACTGACTGATTTGAAATGCTTATAATTTTTGTATTTTTAATTTTTTTTTGCAAATTAAAGTATAAATTATAATTTTTTTTTAAGCTAAGTATGAAAAATTACATCTTTTAGATGGCGTCCATTTTCCTGTTGGCAGTTAATGGCTCTACTCAATACATTTTGCATTATGTTGCGCAACGTTTCTGACTGCAATTGAGCAATTTCTGTGCGAATATTCTGCTTTAGCTCCTGAATATTTTGTGGTTTGTTGACGTAAACTCGTACCTTCAAGAAACCCCACAAAAAAAAAATCTGGGGCCGTCAAATTTGGAGAACGAGGTGGCCACGCGAAATCTGCATTTTTTGAAATTATTCGGTCTTCGAAAAGTTCTCGCAGAAAAGTTCTTGCTGGAACCATATGTTACGATTATTGAGAACTATCGGACGTAAAAAATTTTCCAACATGGTCCGGTATACCACCCCAGACACGGTTTGTGGCTCATTAAGTTAATTTTCGAAGAAATATGGACCAATAACTGTATCAGCCATGATTCCACACCAAAGAGTGTGATTGTCGCTGATGCAATGCTCTCGGATTCTCTGTACCCCAAATTCGGCAGTTCTGCTTATTCACATATCCATTTAAATGAAAATGTGCTTCATCGCTCATAATCAGATTATTAAAAAAATTGTCATTTTCTGTCGCTAGCAAAACCAATCTATTGGCATATTGTAGCCGTTGTGGTGCAGCCCTCGGCAATAATTCTTGGGCCAATTGAATTTTATATGGAAACATCTTCAGATCAATTTTTAGAATACGTCGTAGCGATGTTCTGGAGATGTTCAATTGAGTAGCTCGTCGACGAGTAGTCACAGTTGCATCCGTGTTAACACTTTCTCGTACAGCTTCTATAGCTTGTTCAGTGCGAACAGGACGAACAACTTTTCTTCGTAGTTCATTACCCACTGAACCCAAATTCTCAAAACGGGTCATTAAGCTTCTTATCATGTTTACACTGGGAGCCTCTGCAGTATTAAAATGCTGACGGTATTTTCTTTGCGTTGTAACAATTGATCGTCCGGAAACATAATAAAATTCAACAATTTTTACACGTTTTTCCACTGAGTATGATGACATTATAAAATTTTATAAAATTCTGTATTATCTGAAAAAAAAACAAATCAAAAATACAAAAATTATAAGCATTTCAAATCAGTCAGTCCAAGTTGGCCCACCCTGTATATAAGAGCAGCGATGCATACACATTTTTTGTGTGCTTGTAGTTTTTGTTTTTTTGTACAAAAAAAACTGTTTACATATAACAGCATGTAATGCTCAAGTGGTCCAAGCTGTCATTTTGGACCGACCTGAATGAGGTTGTGATGTGTCGGCCGAAAGACCCAAGGGAGTAGATTCTAATGTCATACCGGGCAATTTTAATTGTTTCTCAGGAAAAAAGATAGAGAGGATCAAAATAAAAAAACAGATTTTTCTTGTGATTATTATTTCCAGCGGATCTGAATATAAATCAAAATTCTAAATCTAATTTGTACCCGTCCGTAGATTTATGTGGTACTGTGGTTTTTCATTCAATATTCTTTTTTGTACTTTAAGCTTTATTTTTTAAAAATAATAATTAACTAAAGCCCAAAGATTTGAAATTACAATTTAATATAATCACTATAATTTTTAATCATTAAAAAAATATCAGTTTCTTTGATAAGCCTTGTTTCAATAATTTTTATACCCTCCACACCACTGTGCAGAGGATATATATAGGTTTCTTCATTCCGTTTGTAACGCATCGAAAAATGCATTTGCGGCCCCATAAAGTATATATATTCTTGATCCTTATAACAACTCGAGTCGATATAGCGATGTCCGCCTGCCCATCTGCCCGTCCGTCCGTCTGTCTGTTGCAATCAAGCTCATTCACAAAATAAACCATTTACTTGGGTAAAGTTATGATAATATTGTTTGTCATTATATTGAGCAGGCTGGTATTGAAAATGGGGTAAATCGGGTGTCATTGTGCCGAGATATGTTCAAAAAGATGAAGACACCTCTAAAATATTTTAAAAATTCAGTGTGCTAATTTATTAATAAGTTTATCAAATGATCAAATTGTTGCTTTTTAAAATATTTTGTTTATTTACATGTGTTATAAATAGGGCAATAAGTCCAGGTATTAATGTAAACGTAAAACCGTAAACCAAAGATGCGGCACAGTCGAAGTTAACACTCTTGTTTTAATTAGTTAATGCCCAAGTAAAAGTATTTTTTTAATTGCGAATTTTTAACGAAAAAACTTCAAAATGCGAAGAGTAAAGAAACGACTGTAGACGAACGAAATATTTAAAATTTGTGTAAAGTAAATTAAACTATTACCGTAATTTCGGTAATTGTCAAAACCCCAAAATCAACAATCACCAAAATAACAGCAATTTTACGAATGCGAACACAAAATAAAACTACAGATGCTCGCCCAAAAATTATTACGAAAAAAAATAATTCATATCGTTAAAACAACTCCAAACATAATTTTATCAAAAATTGCTGAGCAGGTAAAAGAGCCGGGGGGCAAATGGTCACATTCGATATCGAGTAAAATCAATCGAAATTCCATATTTTGGTTTATTATTTAAAGAAGACGGACAAATGTTAGACCTCCTTTCACTCTTATTCTTAGCCAAGGGCCACAGTTTGTTAAGTGTGACAGAGTAAAATTATTCTTAATATTTTATTTTGGAAAAATAAAAAAATAATTTCGATCGAAAAATGTCGATAACGAATGCTACGATTTGATCCCTGACTTCTAAGGATATTTATGGTCGAACTATTCTTAGAATACCACAAAGTGCCGGTTATAGTACCAGAGTTTGTCAAAAAACCATGTAAACATTTATGAATGAATAAACATTAAAGTTCACTAAATATAAATATATATTATAATTTTGACAAAAAGCCAAAGAAAATTAATATTTATGTCTACCACTGTGCACATACATATATACTTATATATTTACATATACTCGTATATAATATAACAAACCCTACTTACAGTTGCATTTGCAATAACAATTTAAATACTACTATAAAAATTAAAGCAACTCATTTACTTAAACAGTTCTTTTTATTTAGCAAAAAAAAAAAAAATTATGTTGCAATTTATTTGGGTGATACTTTGGTTTACTTTTAAGTTCTTTTATTATTTGGCGCACTTCCAATTTAAGTGAAACTACTACAAAAAACAACAACAACAAACACACCGGATGAATAGAAGGAAAACAAAAACTAACATATCTTCCAGCTACTTACTAAATTCCTGGGTTTTACCTTTATTTTCTACCTTCATTACTGCTGCTGTTACTGCCATCAAACGACAACATGGGAAAACATTGACGAACAGAGAGAATTACTTGTATGTTGTAGTTGTTTTTTTGTTGTTGTTGATTTTATGTTCTATCGTTTGTCATTAAAATCCTAACTAAAGTAAAGTATTCAAAAAAGAAAAAAAAAGAAAAATAAATAAACGAAACGAAACGAACGAAAGGAAACGAAGATTAACTTTGATTTAAGTCTTTACAATCTAATGAATAGTTTTACTACTAACAATATATCTGTCGTTTATAGAAATCCAACTACCGTGTAGTGCTTTGATAAAACTATGTCATTAAAATTTACTCTATTTACACATATTCATTCATTTGAATGATTAAACAACCTTTATAATCAGGTAAATTGTAGACAAAAAGGGTGCATTAGGGTGCATTTTGTGGTTTAAAACGTTTAATACAATGTAATGTTTAATGTACAGGGTTTTTTGGAAGTGTGCGAAGTTAGCCCCCCCCTATTGGAAATAAAATTTTTTGAAGATTGTTCTGAATTGTTCTAGGATTGTTCTACAATGTTCCAAAACGATGAGTTTCTGAAATTTAATTTGTACCGGTAAATCGAAAAAAACGAATTTTAAGCTTTGCCCCCCCACTTTTGGAAAAAAAAAACATTTTTTGTGGTTGTTCTAGGTTGTTCTAGTAACGTAACGTACGCAAATGAGAACGAAAAACATTTTTTCTGGGATATCAACGTTATTAAACGATATCAATATTTTTATGCAACACAAAAGTTAACCTACAGATTCCAAAATTTCTTTCATACAAGGTATCATGAATGGCACCTGAATGTAAAATCTATAATATTAATAGGCTAGGCGATTACTTGCGACCGATGTTTTGTTCTACCGTTTTATCCCGATTTTGATCAAATGACATTATTTGAAATGTATTTCTTTTTAGCCGTTTTGCAGATTTACAGATTTTTAAATTTTTTCCTTTATTTTGAGTAAATTGCATTTATAGTTGCTACTAACACATAAATAAAATTATACAATGTGTGTTTATTAAATTTGTTAATGTGGTTGTTAATGACTTTGTTATCTTCATTCACAATAATAATAAACCAAAAAGTGTTGGTTTATGAATTAGCTAAGTTGAAACATAAAGCTGCCTAGAAATTGCACTCGAATTTCGAGCGCTGGAATCTGCTAGTATATATAGTTATTACAAAAAAACACAAAAACAAAAAAAAAATAAAATAAAATTTACCAAAATTACAAAAAAAAACAAGGTTCAGAAAATACACACATGAAACACACAATGTTCTGTTCAAAAGCAGCCAACACATATCTTTATTTTCATATCAATTATGTTTGTTTTTAAATTTTCTTCGGTGCCCAACACAACCATGACTGTGTTCGTTTTAATATTTCGTTATTTACACAAACATTTTTGTATCACGTACTTTTTGTTTCAATCACACATAAAGCACACATTTTTGAGTGTTGCTTTATTTGAAGTTCGTGTTCTGGTACGTGTACTGAAAAAAAAAAAAAACAGAACATGTACAATAAACAGGTTCGAGTTCAGTTATATTTTAAGTCGTGTTGTGGCTCGTGTAGTAAGAAAAAACAGAACATGTAAAATAAACAGGTTCGAGTTCAGTTATATTTTAAACACGACTTAAAATATAACTGAACTCGAACATGTTTATTGTACATGTTCTGTTTTTTCTTACTACACGAGCCACAACACGACTTAAAATATAACTGAACTCGAACCTGTTTATTGTACATGTTCTGTTTTTTTTTTTCATACACGTACCAGAACATGAACTTCAAATAAAGCAACACTCAAAAATGTGTGCTTTATGTGTGATTGAAACAAAAAGTACGTGATACAAAAATGTTCGTGTAAATAACGAAATATTAAAACGAACACAGTCATGGTTGTGTTGGGCACCGAAGAAAATTTAAAAACAAACATAATTGATATGAAAATAAAAATATGTGTGTGTTGGTCTAAGTTATGTTTGTTTACATATATGTACAAGTTTTTTATTCAGTGCGTGTTTTTTTTCTGAACCCTGAAAAAAAATACAAAAATCACAAAAAAAAAAGAAAAATACAAAAAACACAAAAAAAAAAGAAAAAAAATACGTTACGGTATGCGACAAATCTATTTTGGAACAATGTTTAAAACAACTAGAGCAACCGCCATTTTTTTTTTCCAAAAGTGGGGCAAAGCTTAAAATTGTTTTTTTTTTTTTTTTGATTTACCGGTACAAATTATATTTCAGAAACTCATCGTTTTGGAACATTGTAGAACAATCCTAGAACAATTCAGAACAATCTTCAAAAAATTTTATTTCCAAAAATGGGGGGCTAACTTCGCACACTTGTTTTTTGGATTTAATGCTAATGTTTGTAACTATTATTGATCCTTTTTGTAGTATTCTCAAAAGATTTAGCTATATCCTATCGTTCTTTAAGTCCCTGATAGTATTCACCTATGTCCACAAAGACTGAAGTCTTCTCTTAAGTCCCTAAATGACAAATGGACCTACACCCATCTTTTGTTATACAGATCGACTCTGAATAACTTTCTGATCGACTCAGAATCACTTTCTGAGTCGATTTAGGGATGTCTGTCCATCCGTCCGTCTGTCCGGCTGTGTGTCCATATAAAATGATGAAATGCCAAACAATACTAAACAAAAATAACATGACAGCATGACACGACTAACACGTGATCTGTCAAAAAAAGACTATTGAAAAAGTATCTCTACTTGGATCACCCGGTAGTTTTTAAAAGAAATATATATATAAGTGATATAAACTTTATAGCAACAAGTTTGTCTTCTACTGAAATAAAATTGAGGTAACAGACCTACACGTCGTTGTATAATTCGTGGGATTCTCTTAAATGTACGAATACTTTTTCTGGCACTTGCAGTTGACACTGCTTTTTTGCGTTGGAAACCCAAAAATGAAGTAGAAACGTTCCGTAAGTTTTTTGAAAAAACAAGTAAAATTCACAATGTGTTAATGGTAAAAAGTTTATAATTCAAAATATTTTATTAAATCTATATATTAATGCGTGAAGGTAAATTTTAAGTTACCTTCTTAAGCAATATGCGGGCACGGGGGAGTGTGAAAATTGGCTTAGTTATAGATCGTATGGAGGAGAAGCTGAGAATAATAAAATTTATGTTTAATCTGATTTAAAAATATATTAAATTAAATAAAATAAAATCAGACCTCGAGCTGGAAGAAATTATTTAATTAAAATTAAAACATAAGGTCGAATAAAAATTACCCATTAGAGAAATAAAATAAAATATTTATAATAATCAAGTTGTCAAGTTGTCGGTGGAGACAGACGTGTTTTTTAAATCTCCTCATATTTATTAAAATCTACAGTTTTAAAACATAGTTTTATATAAGATTTGTACTAAATACAATATTTTTATAATTTCTGACATCAGTGTGCCACTATTTAAATTTTAACTTAATATAAAATTGAAGTAATTTGCAAAAAAAAATTGAAGTAAAAACAAATATTAAGTAAAACCATCAAGCAATAACTATAACAACAATCAAAACACACAAGTGCATCAAACAAAGCAAAAAATAAAAAAAAAAAACAAATTAACAGTGAGCATAAACAAACGAAGAGGAAAAACAACAAAAATATTGAACATCAAATAACAAAACTAAAACAACCAAAAAATAAAATTTCAAAGCAGTAATAACTAATACTGTTCGTGAACTGAAACCTATACAAAAAAAAATAAAATAAATAATAACAACTCTTTAATATATTTTGTAAACATGATGAATACACGCCAATCATCTAAGAGAACTGCAGTTGATGCTGATTTAAGCAATCTTGGACTCCCCGTTTTATTTGAGGATGAATCAGTTTCTCGACTATGGCAATGGCTGGATAGAAAAATGACAAAACAAACAGAGCGCATTAATGAACAAATAACACAATTCTGTGCTCTTTTAAGAGAAGGTGAATCCCGTCTTGCGGAAGACATAAAAAATACAGTCAAGGAAGCTGAAGATCGTCTCTTAAATGAGATCGATAAGAGATTTCGTGAGATAAGAGAAGAACTAAAAGATGTTACTTTAAGAGTTGCTAAACTTGAAACAGTGTCGGGTGAAATTATAGAAATGAAAAATGAAATTAGAAAATTAAAAATTCAAACTCTAAAACATTCAAATTCAATCGTTGCATGTGATTTGCGTATTAATAGAGTTCCTTTTGGTGTTGATGAAGACTTACATCTGTTATTTGATACCATTTGTAAGATTCTTAAAATTTCTACTCCGCCAGTGCAATATATCCACCGATTGCAAAATAAAAACAACAAAAACGTTGAAAATTCCCCTGATGCTGTTATAATTGCTAGGCTGATGACTCCGTATGATAAAAATTTTGTTCTAAAAGCATTAAATGAATATAAAAAGAAACACAAAAATTTATTGTTAACGTTGCTTGGGTTCCAACCAGATGATAAAAATCCTTACTTTTTCATACATGAAAATCTAACTAACGGGAACTACAAAATTCTTAGAGAAGCATCTACCCTGAAGAAACAAAAACTACTGCAATCTGCCTACTCATTTCGGGGACTTGTATATGTCAAGCGTTTGAGTACTGATAAACCATTTTGTATTGAAAACCTTGATGCCCTAAATAATTTTTTTCGTGCTAATGATAATCTATACTATGAAAATAATGAAGTCTTACCTAATAATGTTTCTACGTAACCTGTTACCTCTGTATGCCAATTTTTTAACTTTTATTGTAATTCCTTCTTACATTTTTATTAATTTTTATAATTTTAATTTTCTCAAATTTAAATTAATTTATATATTTTTTAGTTATTCTATCAACAACTTTATTTATATTAAAACATATTGCGTTGCGTTTAGGATTGGTTTTTATTGTGACTCTAATTTTATATTTTATTTGAATGAATAATCGAAACAATTTAAGAGCGAATTCCAATGACGTAACAATTAACATGGTGAAAATACTTGCCAAACAGAAAAAAGGTGTTCAAATTTGTCACTTAAATGCTCAGAGCTTAAAGCCTAAAATTGATGAATTCAGATGGACCTTTGAGAACTCGAATATTGATATTGTATGCGTCTCGGAGACATGGTTAGATAAGTCAACCCCGGATGGGCTTATAACTTTACAGGGCTATAAAATATTTAGATCCGATAGATTGACTGGAGGTGGAGGTGGTGTTGCAATATATGTAAGAAGTAATATAACATGTAATTATTGCTCTAAAAATGCAGCAACGGACAAAATCGAGTATATTTTTCTTGAGATTTCATCTTTAGGAAGAAAGATGTTGGTTGGTTGTGTATATAGGCCAAACAACACTATTGATTATACTAGTTTCATCATAAAAATTGAAACTTTAATCATGCCATACAACGACGTGGTAATAGCAGGAGACTTTAATTCTAATCTTCTAACTGAATCCTCGTTCAGGGACCATATGGAATCGATAGGTCTTACACCGACTAACACTACATTACCTACTCACTTCACGAAATATAATAGCACGCTACTGGACCTTTTATTCGTGGGTGATCCATCTAAAATATTACTTTATGATCAAATTTCTGCATCATGCTTCTCCAAACATGATCTGGTTTTTGCATCATATGACTTCTTACTCGATCAAAGAGATCAAACTTATTCTTATCGCGATTTTAAAAACATAAATTATGCCCTTCTTAATGAGAACTATCTTCGAGTTAATTGGAATACAATCTACGACTTGATTTCTGTTGATGACCAACTATCGTTCCTAGAGTATAATATTCTGAAGCTTTATGATGAAGCAGTCCCTTTGAGGACAAAAACAATTTCGGCAAAAAAAAAACCGTGGTTCAATTTTTCTATTCTTAACTCAATACAACGAAGGGATTTAGCATACTCTAGATGGAAGCGTTTTAAAACACCAGAACTAAAAGCAGAATTTCGTTCTGCTCGGAGGGATGCTAATAATCGAATTAGAATGGCCAAAACTGAGTATTACTCTAAGCGATTCGGTACCGCCCTTGAATCCAAACACACCTGGAAAACTATTAGGGACATTGGTATTGGAAATATGGATAAAAGCATGAACTGCTCCATTAATGTTGATGAACTCAACAACATATTTACTAATACTTCGCTTCTTGTAGCGACGGACAATATGGCACAAAGCGAAAATTCTCTTTATAATGACAATGATACGCTTGACCAGGACATATTTGAATTTTCATGTGTCAATCAATTTGATGTTTTCTCTAGTTGTTCTCAAATAAAATCCAATGCAATAGGATATGATAATCTTGATCCTAAGTTCATTAGAATAATTCTGCCATCTATATTGCCGTATATTACTCATTTATTTAATACCATCATCACAACTAGCTGTTTTCCTTCGAAATGGAAGCAAGCGAAGTTAATTCCAGTCCCTAAATCAAACAGTGAGTACCGGCCAATATCTATCTTAAGTTTTCTTTCAAAAGCTGTAGAAAAAATTTTACACCACCAGATAAGTGTTCACGTTTATGAAAATCACCTAATGTCTGACCGACAGTCAGGTTTCCGACCTAATCACAGCTGTGTAACTGCTTTAATTGACGTATCGGAGAGTATAAGGCGTGAACTAGATGATGGTAAGATTAACTTCTTGGTGCTACTCGATCACTCCAAGGCTTTTGACACAGTTAACCATCAAATATTATGTACTAAGCTAAGGTCACATTTTAAATTTTCATCAACATCATCACAACTTATATCATCTTACCTCACTGACCGCATTCAGTCGGTATGTTTAAACGGCATTGAGTCCAATCCCCTTACACTAACAAGAGGCGTACCTCAGGGATCTGTTCTGGGGCCACTACTTTTTTCTATTTATGCTAATGATTTGCCACAACATTTATCTCACTGCAAGATTCACATGTATGCAGACGATGTACAATTGTATTTAAGTAGTCCAGTTCAATCTATCAGAGAAAACGTTAATAAACTCAATCATGATTTAAACAACATATCTTGTTGGGCATCAGCAAACGGCCTGTGTTTAAATCCAAGAAAATCCAAATGTATCGTAATTCACAAAAAAACGTTAAACCCAATCATTCAAGATGACATCATTATAAACAACGAGAAAATTGATATTGTACGAACGGCAAAAAATTTGGGAATAGTGTTTAACAATAACTTAACTTGGTCAAATCATATCAATACTCTGGTTGTGCAAATATATGTCAAATTAAGAACGTTGTGGTCTGTGCAGTACTTTACGCCGTTAAAAGTAAGAATGCTACTCGCGAAAGCTTATTTGATTCCTAGTCTTACTTACGGTTGTGAATTGTTTTCTTATTGTGACTCCATAAGTAAGAAAAAACTTGAAGTTTTATATAATAATATTATACGATATGTTTACGGACTTAAAAAGCGAGATCAAGTATCGTCCTATTCGAAGACTCTCTATGGAGTTTCGTTTGAAAACTTGTTAAAGATTAGAACTTTAATTTTTTTTCGAAAAATTATATACTCTCAAAAACCGAAGTACCTTTTTCAAAATATACGCTTTGCTAGATCGTCAAGAGGCAAAAATGTCATAATTCCCAAATTCCGATGTCTCGTTTCTGAATGGCAGTTCTTTGTAAATGCTACTCGTCTTTGGAATGCTCTTCAACATAGCCAACAAATAAACAGCAACGCAATGAGTTTTAAAAAAAGTCTTTTTAATTATTTTAGTTAAATACTCCTGGTAGTTTTTCTTTTATAGTTATTTATATCATAATTATTTTTTTGTGTCCTAATTTTTAATAACTTTAATTTATATAATTTTTTATATCATTATTTATTCCTACTCCTGGTGAAATTTCATTTTCATATATATACATATTTCTTTTTTTTGTAATTTTTAATTATTTTTAATTTAAAACTTTTTTTTTTTAAATATTCTATGTTATATTTTATTAATGTCACAATTTTATAAATTCTTATGTTATTCATATTAATTTTTATATATTAGTTACAATTTTATTCAATTTAATTTGGCTAAACATGTTTGTACACTACTAAAATCCTGTACTGTAATTATAAGACTTAGTCTTGTTGTGCAGGAAATCATTAAATAAAATAAATAAATAAATAAATAAATAAATAAATAATTCGTTACACCCTGTTAATGCGAATAATTTAAATTATACATCAGACGCTCTGTGTTGATTTGTGAATTGCTAAAATTTATTAACATACCTTTAGGCTAATTTAAATATTCAAAAATTTTATATATACTATATATATAGGTATATAAATTAAAAAAAAAAATTTGAAGACAAAAATTGAATGGAAAAAATAATATTTCCTAGAATTTGCACTCGAATTTCGAGTGCTGGGCTGTACTACCCAGGAAAAAAACATTACCAAATAATGGGTTTTACAAGGAGAAGTAACTGGTTGAAGTTTGCCTGATAAGCTCATTATTTTAATACGAGGATGTCATTGGAGGTAGCTAGTTGCCTAGGAACTCATTATTTTCACTATGAAAGTAATGCAGTATGCAAGGAGCTGGCATGAAATATAAGCAGCTGTATAACACATTATTAGTAACACCTTATTTTCATTTTAGAAGTAATGTAGTGGGCAGGGGTAGGTCTTTATTGGTAATGCAAAAATCAATGAGCTGCTATTACGAAATTTTCCCTGTGTAGTTTTTATTAATATTTACAATTTTCATTTTCAAGTGTACGAACAATTTTGTTTTAGCAAGTGTGTATGTGCAAATCTCAATTTAATTGATTATGGTTTGGGTGATCCAATTATGAGCTCATTAAGAGTACTTTATATGTCACATATTATATATTTTTATGAGGTTTCTAATGCTGGATTTTTTAGCCATAAATTTTGAGTAATTATGGATTGTTCAGACGAAGGCGGATATAGAAAATTTTTGTTTAAAGACCATTATTATTAAAGTGTTATTCTTTTATGTACGAAGTTTTTTAAAAGAGATAATTATTCCATAAAATATCCAATTTTTTTGGCAAGAAAAATTGTGCCACAACCAGAAGATTTTATAATGAAACAATTTTGCTTTAATACAAAAATATATAGAAAATTTATTTAAGATTTAGTAAGATAAAAGGTAATTTTTTTTGGCAACAAACACCCAGAATCTCTGAATTTTCGTTTCCAAGTATAGTTTATAACTTTATTAACTTAAGTATAGTTTTAATTTTAGTTAAACAATTTTATTTTATAAAAAATTCAGGGTGCGTCCGTCGTCATACTTTTAAAGGGTTTTATGTTATAAAATGTTTAACCACAAACCAAGTTTTGTGTTTTGTGTATTTATTTTTGGCTTTATAGGTCAAAACCAAAAACCAGTGTGAAGTCATTTTCTATTTCGTTTAGTTAACTATGGTTATGGCATGTGGCTGCCATAAATAAATAACAACAACGAATATACTTACATCTAGAAATTTTAGCAATTTTTTATATTCCTTTTAGTTTTTTCTAATAATTTTCATTTCATGGCATCAGAAGCAGAAAATATTATACAAAAATAATCCATATTTGAAGCATGTATGTAACATGTTTTGAAGGTAGTGGCGCCTTATTTTGTCGTTTACATCGATTTTGTATAGTTTTTTAATTTTTGTTTTTTTTTTTTTTTTTTGTATTGTTCGCAACGTTTATGGGGTTGTCTTTAAGGGTTATCTTAGGTCATGTTTTGAAATTTATTGTTTTTTTTATTTGTTATTTTATATAAATGTGTACACTTATTTTCTGTACGGCTAAAAAAGTTGCAGACATATACATAACAAAGTTTTTTTTAATCTTTGAAAATAAAAATGTGCCTGTCATAATTAAGATTTTTTTCCAGATAGTTTTCACACAGTTAAACACTTGTAAGTTATATCTATTTAAACTCATAAAAAGGAAAGTATTTCATAGATATCTTCTTCTGTTTGCTATATAAGAAAATCGAAATTCAAACTTCGGGTTGATTGAAATTCTACTCTTAGTGATACGATCTTGAATATGAATATCAGTAGTATGATAATTTTTTAATTTTTTTCTTTTACTGAAAAGGTCTTAGTTATAGAGATATCCCAATAGTTTTGGCATTTGTTAACAATGTACAAACAAATAAGAGAATGATAGAGAATCATCATACCATAAAATTGGAGAAAGGGTCTTAGGTAAAACTAATTGGATATAGGTAAAAAGCATAAATCAAATTACGAGTAGAATGACGTTATTATGAATTTGTTGCCTACAAAAATAAAAAAAATTAATATCGGATGCTGTTTTTATATGAAGACTAGGTCGAAACATGACCGATCGTGACCATATTTGGCAAAGTCACTTATAGATATAATCTAAATTTGAGAAAAATCTATGGCATTTATTTTCGGACTACTGGTTAATGGATGTAATAGACAAACGCAAAGTTAATTTGATTGAGATCTATATGATAATTTGAATCTTAAAGAAAATAACACCGATCTAATAGGGGTCATTTGTATGTCGCCATGCCATTTTTGGCTGACAGATCCATTCAGACCTTTGTTATACGCTAGTATATTATCAAATAATAAAAATTGTAAACAATTCGATTTATGAATAAAATAATACTGATTCATGATCCTTGGGAAAAGCGGCATAAAGATGAAATTGTTTTTTTTCCCCCCCAGCTAACTCTGGATATGGCAATGTTGAATCTCAACCCGGGCGTCATGCGTATTAACATATAACCTACTCTTCATGCAAGATAATAAAATACCATAAAGTAGGCAAAAAAAAAAAAAAAAGTATATCAAATGTTATCAAGACAATGTTAAAGATGGAGCACCATTACGGGTACACTTTTCCCTTCCTACTGAACTAAAGTCAGACTCCTAGACAGTCGAAATACCCGTTGTTTCTCTTACTGTCCCTAATTATGACATAACTATTTATACTTACGTAGAACCAAACATGACCGTGGCGGTCATTCCCATCATGATAAAGGCTTTAGAATTTCATAGTTTTAAAATTCATATACATTAAATTTATTGGAGAAGACTATAAGAAATATTGAAAATAGTAACTTTACTTTAGGTACAACAATGAAATAATATTGCTCATGGAGAGTCTTATTCATATAAAAAGATTATTTTTACATTTTTAATAAACCTTATTAGTAAAATGGGGAATACGATGGAATCGGACTGACAAACTAATAATAAGAGTTATATTGATTTACAAAACTATAACTCAGAAATCATAATTTAGATGGCATTTCAATTTTCGCGATGTTCCATTTGTTGGGCCCAGCAAGGAGTGTATGTAGCGTTGAATGCAGTAAAATAATGTTGTTAAACAATGAGAACTAAAACACAATATTAGATATAATGTTACACTCAGGAAAAAAGAATAAAAATAATTTTGTTTTTTATTTTTAATACAAACGAAATATATGCAAAAGAAAATTTAATTATATTCATATTCCAATAATTTTAAAGTTTACTGCATTTTTTTTTAACAAGAGTTCAGAGTTCTAATTCAAGAAGTTATTTATACCATACATATGGGGGATTTCATGTCAAGTGCACCAACTTTTGAAACCGATGTCTTCCGATCGGGTTGAAATTTCCACCAAGGTTAGTCCTATTGGATAGTAGTTTAGACACAATTTTTCAACAAGATCGGTCCAGATCTCTCTGAGTTAAAGGGGGATCAAAATTTGACATTTTGGCCAAACAGGTGTTTTTTCTCATCCATGTAACTTATTACCTATTGTTCTTAGAAAATTTTCTCCCAAAGAGTTTAGATAGCCATTTCTTCAATATATCGGAAAAAAATACTTAAAAAAAAAAAATTTGTAGACTTTTTTTTTTTTTTTGCCTTTTTTTCAAAAAGGGTATTTTTTTTTCATAAGAAAGCTTAGGATTTTTCCTTTAAGAGCTACTTTGTCGCTTAGTGGGATGGGAGTGGGATATCTATCAAAATAAATGTTTTGTAACTCAAGACAACGGTTTTTCAATTTTTCACAAATGCACTATTTTGAATTTTTTCCTATTTGTGTCTAAAACCTTACAAATAAAACTTATACTGAGAAACTAGACAAATTAACCTTTCCGAAGGTATGTAACATACCCAACTAAAATTTCATACCCTCCATACTGTAATACCCAGAATATGTTGACCTCAGGAAAAAAATCACTTTTTTTCTATAGAAATGTTGAAAAATTATTATTTTTTATTTATTTTTAATAATAATTAAATTAATGTATAATAATAATAATATTTAAAATAAAAAGATAAATAATTTATTAAAATTTAATCTTAATTGCATTAGATCCATTTATATCATAACTATTTTTATACCCTATACCACTATGTGGTTTGGGTATAATGACTTTGTGCTGCTGTTTGTAACAACCAAAAATATTTGACCTAGACCCATCTTTAATTATACCGATCGAATCAGAATCACTTTCTGAGTTGATTTAACAATGTCCGTCCGTCCGTCCGTCCGTCCGTCCGTCTGTGTGTCCATGTAAAGCTTGTAATCAAACTGCAGATCGCAAATATGAATCTATTTTGATGAAATTTGGTATATAAGCTTTTATCTGCCATGGGATGAACGCTATTGAAATTGGTGAGAATCGGTCCATGTTCAGACCTAGCCCCCATACAAATTACCCATATGAAATCGACATAAATTGCCATAAGATCCAAATTGTCATATAGATCTTACTCAAATTGGGTTTGTATGCGTTCATTACATCCACTAATGAGTAGTCCAAAAATGATCCCTTTGACCCCATATAGCGCTGCTTCCCGATCTTCACTTAAATCTATTAAAAAACAAAAATATTGCACTGATTCTTCTCAAATTTTGTTTGTACATATTTTTGCAAAATACAAGAGACTTTACCAAACATGATCAGGATCGGTCCATTTTTGGACCTAGCCCCTTTATAGATATAGCATCCGATATGAACTTTTTCATATCTGCAGCCAAAAAAATTAATAAAAATTCCACTCAAATTTGGTTTTTGCTTATTTTCAATGTCCAGTTAGTTGGGCCTAAGAGATAGGGTTTCTAAACGCATGGTATAGGGTATCGTATAGTCGGTCTAGACCGACTATAATTTTCTTACTTGTTATACTTAATTTATTGTAGCTGATGAAGTATTTAAGTCTTGTAAATTTTTAAATACCCAGTCTTTCATCCAGCTTTTTTGTCGCCTTACAGCGTTTTTTTGTCAATCCTTTCTTGGCGTTACTAGGTTCAGCTGTTGATTTCGCTGCTGGTTTATTTGTTGTCTTTGGAAATAAATCGCATTGAATAGAGGCAGAGAACTTTTTCAACTTGAGTCTTCCATCGACAAGCGGTATAAAAGCATGGTATTGAGCGGTGCCATCGATTGTTGCTGCAGCATCGAATCTGCTCTTCAGTGTTTTCAATGTTTCCCGATGATCCTCTTTGCTACTAAAAACTCTTTTAGTTTCTTTACAATAACTCTTTTCCCAATGGAATAAAGCAGTCGCATCTAAGATGCGATCTTGATGAGAGCACTGGAGGCTATACTTCGCTGCATTTCTTATAAGGTTTGCTCCAATACCATCACATGCTCCTTTACCATGAGCAGTAGGATGAAAATGCCACTCAGCTGGCATTCCAAAATCTTTTTCATGGGCCATAAGATTTGCCAAGCTACTTTTGTTTTTAAAATGTTGACGAGCTCCGTCCGAAACGTAGTATACCTTCTTTACTGTAAATTTAGATTTTAGAAATTTTAGTATTCTCTTCTAGTACTCATAAACTGCAACGGTATCATGTTTTAAATCGTCGGATATGATTGCCATACTTTTGTGTTCCAGTTCTTCATCTTTCATGTAGTAAATAACTACTGTGAATATAGTTGCTTGGTCGTTATTGAAGTGGAATGCTTGTATGGCATCCTGAAGAACATATTTATAGTTTTCTGCGAAATCACATGAAATAACGAATTCACTTCAATGTATCTTCAAATCCTTGAAGAATGACCATTGCTCTTTGACTAAAAAGTCATGGGTTCTCAAGTTTAGCAATCCTGTACACATTTCTTCCACAAAATCATCCACATTTAAAATGATTGTTTTCAATGTGCATCTGTCAGTCTGAATCCAAGAATCAAATTTGACCTCCTCTATATATTCTCGATCTAAAGAGTTGATTAAATTTTCTTTGATGAATGTGGTTTTCGGGTAATTGGTACATTCACCTAAGTGGCAAGAAGTTGTTGCAATTAAGGCAATCGCGGTAATCGTGTAAATCTTCTGCCGAATCATCTGTTAAATACTTTAAGTTGATTTCCTTCAACATCAGTTTAACATTTTCTTGGTAAATGCAAACGCATACTGTGTGAGCTCCGCTGCTTCCTGCCAAAACGCAATGTTTTGGCCTCATTTGGGTAAATTTCGTGAAGCCAATTTGAAATATTGCAAATAACTCTTTCAGGTTACAGAGAACCATTCTCTTCTGTTATGTTATGAAGGTATGTTACATACCTTCGGAAAGGTTAATTTGTCTAGTTTCTCAGTATAAGTTTTATTTGTAAGGTTTTACACACAAATAGGAAAAAATTCAAAATAGTGCATTTGTGAAAAATTTAAAAACCGTTGTCTTGAGTTACAAAACATTTATTTTGATAGATATCCCACTCCCATCCCACTAAGCGACCAAAAAGCTCTTAAAGGAAAAATCCTAAGCTTTCTTATGGAAAAAAAAAAAATGCCCTTTTTGAAAAAAAGGCAAAAAATGCTTTAATTTAGCAAAAAAAAGTCAAATTTTTTTTTTTTTTTTTTAAAGTATTTTTTTCCGAAATATTGAAGAAATAGCTATCTAAACTATTTGGGAGAAAATTTTCTAAGAACAATAGGTAATAAGTTACATGGATGAGAAAAAACACCTGTTTGGCCAAAATGTCAAATTTTGATCCCCTCTAACTCAGAGAGATCTGGACCGATATTGTTGAAAAATTGTGTCTAAACTACTATCCAATAGGACTAACCTTGGTGCAAATTTCATCCCGATCGGAAGACATCGGTTTCAAAAGTTGGTGCACTTGACATGAAACCCGCCATATACATATATTATTATATTTGAAGTATATATGTTTTAAACTTAAAATTTTAAAGTTATTTAAATTAAATTTTAACCTGTGTATTTGTATTATTGAGGTATAAATATTACAATAATTGAAGTTAAAATTGAAAATTTATTATTGAGTTTTTATATACATTAGAGTTAAATGGGGATTAGTAAAATAAAGAAATACTGAGCAAAGAAAAAAAAACGGTTTGATATTATTAATAATTAACAATTATTTAACAATAATAATAAATCACTTAAAAAAAAACACAATAAAAAGATAAGTATTTTCATTTAAGCACGTAAACCTCTTAACAAACCTTGAGACCAATTTCGCCACAACATTCGCATATGCTGATACCAGGCAGGTAAATCATGACGATTATTCCTTTCATCAGCAGCAGGTTGTGCGGATGCCCTGATTAAATTGGGGTTTATCTCCTCTCCTGTAACCGCCTATGTTTCTTGCTGTACAGTTTTCTGTATAGATTTTTGTATTATATCGGCTTCTAGTAAAGATTTTGGATTCACATGAACTGTTGGATCTATAATAGGCTCATTATTGGTATGTCACCATTTAGGTTGCACAACTTGTCGAGAAGAACGTGGCCATTCTACGATTTATGGTTTATGATCTGTATTTGATGATGATTTTCCCGTAAAATAGGTCAAGGCAATATAACATCAAAACCAGTGGCAATTAGATGTATAAAATATTTTTAGTTTGGGAAAATTCCATGTTTTCCGACATAAAATTATTTATTAATATTTAAATGAAGTTATACAATTGAATTTATTTTCTTAGTTTATTAAGACCACGGAATGTACTTAAAACGCGTTGTTCACTTTGCCACTTTTTTTTTTTTTTTTTTTTTTATTAATTTTAATTACGAAAACAATAATGTACAAGAGTCTGTCTTTTGTAAGTCTAGTGGTAAACTGTAAAAAAAAAATGCATAACTAGTTTTGTTGGAGAATCAAATATCATATTACCATATAAGGTAATAAAATTAAGTTTTTGTTGTGGGAGCCAAATGCAGTACAGTGTATACCATATATATGTGTACGCAAGAAATTTTGTATGCAATTACTCAAGTTCTAAACCAAAGGCGAAGAATTTTATATCATGATAGAATGTAGTAGAGTATCGTGATACGAATTGTTTAAATTTTGAAAATTGGAAACAAAATTCGTAACACCTTCTTAGATGCACATTCACCCGATGAAGTTCACTGTTTTGACAATCTCTTGGGTTCTAGTGTCCTATGATGGATCGATGTTTCGTCCACGATTTCAAAACGGCGTTGAAGCTCCTTCGGATTGAGGTTGAACTTCGCATAAAATTATTTTGAAAAGTTCACATGGTTGTATTTATGGTCGAGTGTGTGCAATCGCGGCACCCATCGCGCGGATAAATTTTCATGTCCAAAGAACGGTTCAATTAAAATTGCGACTCACTTTGATCGCCATAACTTTTGATTGGAAAGACAGAATTTAAACAAAATTAAAAACAAGATTTAGATTTCTTGATTTCGAATGAATTCTCGTGCATGTCTCTTGATGCTCCCCATCAAACACGGAACAACTTTTATGGTAACTTCCGCAGCATATCTATTCCACTTTTTTCTCATTGAAACTTCGTTTTGGATATGACCCGCATTCCTTTTTTATTTTATATATAACAATTGCCCAGAATTTTTCAATTATGTGAATTTTTGAATAGTTTGGTGAATTAAGACGTTTCGGTCTAAAATTGACGTTGTTGTCTTTATACCACTTCATGGTGTTTTTGAGTAGTGACATGTTGCTAGATCCGGCCAAAATTTTGTTGGAGATTTGTGATGCCTAATAAATCGCTTATTTAAACACTCATCAATATAATTTATCGACATCATACATGAAAATGTAACAAATGTAGATCGTTTGCTAGATCAATTGTTTTTTTTTTTGTTTTTGCCAAATTTACCCAGTTTTACATATTTGTATTTGGAAGCCACATTACCCCGACTTGACGAGACATGAAATTTTTGGTCCGATAGTTGTCTAAAATTGGCTTTGACATACGTTTCATCATCCATAACAATACAACCTTTGAATTTCGTTAGATCCATGTTGTACAGCAATCTGGTATGCTTTTTTGCTTTCATTTCTGCCTTTAAACATTTTCGACAAAGGGTACTTTCGCTAGCTTTAAACTTTTTAGCATGATAATGGTTTGATAACCCTCCTTCAGAGATCTCAGTACCTTTTGCTTCTATTTTTTATCACGTATTCCACTATTTGTTACTTTTTTCTTTTTATTTTCAATACCCAATGTCTCTTCATATCTTTCTAAAATAATATACTGTATACTGTACTTTTTAAAATTTTAAGTGATTTTGCTATATTTGCACGTCACCATGTCGAATTTTCAAGAAATTTGTGCACAATCTTTTCACGACACTCTTTTTCCATTGCGTCTATTTTTTTGCAAACAAACCGAACCGATTGAAATTTTAGTCAAATAACGGAAAAACTATTGTAAAAAAACATATGTTAAAATAATTTTGTTTTCAACACTAGAGGCGCTGCAAACATAGCAACATAGAGTTGCAATTTAAAACGAACTGCACTTTATATATGCAAAGTGTGAGCTACCAACTCAGTTGAGACGTATACAGCCTCAGTCACCTCACGTACTTTAATTTTCAATCAATGGATTTTATCGATGACTTGTGTAGGGATATCTCATTGGGGCGTCCTGAGGAAATTAATTTTCGGCAAAAAGTAACGTTTCATGAGCTCCCGAAATTCACTTTTCTCGACGCAGCTTGCTTATAATTTGACAATAGTCAACATGATGTTTGAAGTTAAAAAAGTCACGGATGTGCCAAAATGCCCTCGTATTAATATCTTCGACCTGTAGTTTGATTAAAAAGGATGATATGGACACTAGGTTGGTCCACAAAAAATTTTTGACTGGGCCGCCCCCTAGAAATATGCGAATAGCAAAAAAAGTGCGAAATACAAAGTTTTGAGCCAATCAAAAAACATTTAGAGGGTGCTCAACGCGATTGAAAATTTCAAGTGTGTTTATATGGGGAAAATATGACTATTTTACGAAAATGTCGTTATATAGTTTAATTTTTCCGACAAATTGTTATATTATTCGGGATCAGCATTAAATTATCTTTTCAAAAAGCTATAAAACTTCAAAATCAATTAAAACACGCCAAGAAATAGCAAATGCCCCAGACCACTTTTGTGCCAAAAAAAAAAACTAGGTCATGAAATTTGATGACATTTTTTTCAACTTTAAGAAATTATTTAAGGCCAACATTTTATTTTAGTCCCTATACCTGTAAGTACTCAGACATGAAGTATTGTTTTATTACCACCTTGTTAACCTATTAAGCATTGACACCGAAAATGGAAAATTTTTTTGATAAAATTCTGAAAACTCCTTTTTCAAGTTTTGAAAAATTTTCTTAAACAAAGTTTAAAAAAAATTGATCTAGCTCTTTAAGGTCTTGTTATATGCATGTTAGAGATTAACTGCGTGAATTTTTAGGTAAATCCCTATGCCAGAATTTTCTTGACAAGGATTTTATTTTTGCGGATTTCGTGAAAAATGGGATTTTTGTAAAATATTCTGTAAATGTATTATTTCTAAATATTTTCTATCAAAAATTCATCACTTGCCTACTTTTAAATGTAATATTTTATCTTAATAGCCTAGGGTTTCGGAAAAAAATAATATGACCCCATTAACCCTTTTGGAATTGGTGTCACATATGACCCCAAGCTAATAAAAGATAATTTATACAAAAAATTCAAATATTTTGTAAGTGCTGTTAAATTTTTAGATGAGACGCTTAAAATATAATAGCCAATGTGTAGAACTTCAGTTTCTAAAATTTGCACTGTATTCTTAATCGGACCGGTTTCTGGCATTTCAGCCTTCATCAGCGATTTATTGAACATTGTGATAATTGTTATGTTTTTAAATGAATAGATTGTTTCTATTTGAAAATTTTTCTACTTAGGGCGGCCGTGAGGTTTGAACCATGAACCTTCACATACACTCGTACTTGCACTTTTTGGTCAGCGCTTTAACACACTCACCTAAAGTCAGGCCTACGAGCAGTGTGGTTAGATTCAGTTTTCTACCATACATCTTTACTTTGTACTAATTTCAGAAGATACAACTCTGTCCAAACAAACAATCGTTATTTTTGAATTTTTTTGAATATTTCATCTTCTAATTTCCACTATTCTCAGTTTTCGTAAGAGTTTTTTTTAAATAAAATAAGAAGATCCACAAATGACCCAAAGCTAACAAAAGACAATTTATTCAAAAGAATATGAAATATAAAATTAATTCTATTTATTTTGGTGTATTTAAGGATGATTTAGTGTGCGATTCAAATTGTTTTCTGTAATCACTTACGACTTGCAATATTTGTTGCTTTTCTTTAATTTTATATTATTATATTAATTTTGTATTTCATATTCTTTGCATCATTTGTGGGTCTTCTTAAGTACTTAGAAAAGCGTTGAGCACCCTATAAATGTTTTTTGATTGGCCCAAAACTTTGTATTTCTCACTTTTTTTTTCGCATATTTCTAGGGGGCAGCAAAATCAATAACTCATAAATTTTTTTTTGGACCACCCCAATGGACACGCATACAGACAGAAAATGATTCTGAGTCGTTCAGTATAATAAAAGGTGGGCCTAGGTCAGTTAATTGTGACATCTAAGCATGGTGTTCAGTTTACATATTGCAAAAAAAAAAAAAATTGGAAATTGTTCCATTTCTCTGGAACTCAAAGCCAAGCAGATCCATTTTCGTCGGAGCTCTTTTATTATAGCGAATCTTTTTAAATTTTCGATCGAATTTAAAGTTAGAGTTTGCAATGGCCACTTCAGACTGGTATGGAGAATATTAATATACCAGGGCTTTATGATATACACCTGGCCTTGGATAGAAAAAATATTTTTAACGGTAAAACTCATTTAATTTTAAACATAATTTAATAAATTAAAATAAAATATTTGCTAATGTTTTAAATCTAACTAGCAGATTCCAGCGCTCGAAATTGAGTGCAATTTCTAGGCAGCTTTAAACTTCAACTTAGCCAATTCACAAACCAACACTTTTATGGTTTATTATTATTGTGAATGAAGATAACAAACACATTAACAAATTTAATAAAACACACATAGCATATGCTATTATACGAGGTGTGTTCAAAGGAAACGGTGAATTCTGATTTTTTTTTTTTTGAAAAGTACTTTTTTATTCATCAATATCCATTTTGTCCCCTCGGATATCATACACTTGTGCCAACCCTTTTTCCAATCCTCGAAGCACTTCTGAAATGCGCTTTTCGGTATGGCCATCAGCTCGTTCTTCGATTCTGACTTGATCTCATCAATTGTGGCAAAACGCTTTCCTTTCATTGGTCTCTTAGTTTTGGGAATAGGAAAAAGTCGCAGGGAGCCAGTTATGACCCGTTTGAGCAAACCCGGATCGTCGTTGACGTCATTCAACAACTCCTGAGCGATACTAATGCGACGTTGCTTTTGCTAAAAATTTAGCAATTTCGGAACAAACAACGCTGCCACACGTTTCATGCCCAAAACATTCGAGAAAATTGAATGGCATGAGCCGATTGATATGCCAACATCCTCTGCAACTTCCCTAATAGTGATCGACGATTTTCCAAAACAATTTTTTTCACTGTTTCGATGTTTTCTTCACTTGTTGACGTGGTCGCACCTACAGGACGCTCATCGTCATCAACATCTCCTCGGCCTTCTGTAAAGCGCTTATACCACTTATAAACACTTTTTTGAGACAAAGTGGACTCACCGAATGCCACAGTCAATATTTCAATTGCCTTGGAGCACTTTATTCCATTTTTAACGCAAAATTTAATACATATTCTTTGATCCATTTTTTTCAAAAGTCAAAACGGAGAGCACACAAAAACGTGACTAACCTTTTCAGTGTCAAAAAAAAACTACTAATCGAAATTGGCTGCTAATGCAAGCATATGATAAACATATGTGTCCGAATATAATAAAAACAAAATATCGATAATCGAATGTACACAGCCCGCGAAAATTCTAAATTCACCTTTTCCTTTGAACACACCCCGTACATATATCGCACCTGTACCTCTAAGGTGAGTCAACTTAAAATTTACAAATTTTCAGTAGAGGCAAAAAACGTTTTTTTTTTTTATATTTACTATAAAATTTAAAAACAGTTGTCTCATTGTAAAGAATTGCGATTAATAAGTATAAAACAGTAGTTGTTTTTGCGATTTTTTCAGTGATCATCAAAAATAAAAAATTTTTTGGGTGCAACACAAAATATGTCTTTTTAGTGGATTCTAAAGAAACTACTCTTATAACACAAAGAGGGTTGCAACTGTATTTTTTTTTGCGAAAGACTAGAAAAATGGATGTAAGATTTTTACAGTGGATAGATATGACCACCGCGTATCGTTTTCTTGCAAAAAATGAAAATTGAAAAATTTTGAGTTGACTCACTTTAGAGGTACAAGTGCGATATGTATAATTTTATGTATGTTTGTGTAGTTGCAACTTTAAATGCAATTTACTCACAATAAAGAAAAAAAATTAAAAATCTGTAAATCTGCAAAACGGCTAAAAAGAAATACCTTTCAAATAATATACGTTTGGTCAAAATCGGGATAAAACGGTAGAACAAAACATCGGTCACAAGAAATCGCCTACCCTATTAATATTAAAGATTTCAGTTTCCAAGCTTTATTTTTAATTGACCTGAAAGTTATACTGACTTGATCGGTAAAATAAAAGGCGGGTATAGGTCGAATATTTGTGGTAGTCGTGGTGTAAAGTAAGGAAACAGCAACATATCAAATTGTGTTTGTAAAGATGAGAGAAAATTTATTTCTAAAGGAGAGAAAATATAATAACGCCTCACAATGATCATGAAAGCTTTGTTTAAACTTTTTTCAAATCAACAAATTTGAAGCCATATTGCACATATTTAATTTATAATTAAATAATTGTTTTCTATTAAATATATTTAAAAACTTTTATTTTTTCTAAACTTCCGGCTATTTAACTCTATTACTCTGTATGTAAATCATAGAAGAAGTGTAAACATATTTCATACAGACATGACTAACTGTAATGGTTTTTGCATGACCATTAGACGGACAGACCAACCAACATCATGTTGTAAAGGGTGTCCCAAAATTCACGCAAGATTTAAAATTTGGTTTCTTTACATTTTAATTTTTTTATTTAATCATAAAGTACATAGGATAGAGTTATGTATGGAATAACACATCGAACATGGAACAATCCATGACCATTTTGCATAAATATGGCAGAATTCCGTTAATGCAACGTCGAAATTCCTCGGGTGGTTGTGGGCTTATTAGTTTAGACCTTTGGCTTCAAATATTCCCATAAAAAGAAATCCAGTGGTGTTAAATCACACTATTTAGGGAACCAATTCCGTCACATGTCGTCTACATCAATATAATCTAATTTAGGCAGACAGATATCTGTTATTATGTTTCGATATCAGACACTATTTGACCAGCCTTATTTTCGAATAAGTATGGTCCAATGCAAGAAATAGTGATTTTTGTTTTTCGACACACGCTTATGGGTTTTCTGAACCCCAAATGAATATGTACTTCATCGCTTCGAAAAATCAGCATTCCCTTGTTCATGTTCAATAATCCATTCAATGAACTCTCTTCGCTGTGAATGATCATTGGGCTCTAGTTCTTGTGTGAATTACACTTTATAAGCGTGGAGACTCAGATCTTCATTAAATTTTCAATTCTTATCTACGACACCGAATTGATGTTCCTATGTTTTCACCAACATTCTTACGCACTGCTTCGATATTGACATTTGAACGGCTTGGTTTTAGTCGACCAATAAGTTTGGCATCACCATCTGATCCAGTCTGCCGAAAGTTTTCAATCACTCTCTTCATAGTTGACGAAGTTAGATCAATATTCCGACTATATTTTGTGCGAAACTTCCGAACAACAATGGAAACGCGTTGTTCTATCGTGTTATACTTAATTTTTACTAAACTACAAATACAAATAAATACAATTTTTTGAAGATTGTTCTGAATTGTTCTAGGATTGTTCTACAATGTTCCAAAACGATGAGTTTCTAAAATATAATTTGTACAGGTAAATCGAAAAAAACGAATTTTAAACTTTGCCCCCCCACTTTTGGTTCTAGTTATTCTAAACATTGTTCCAAAATAGATATGTCGCAAACCGTAACGTACGCAAATGAGAACGAGACACAATTTTTCCGTGATATCAACGTTATTAAACGTTATTAAACGTACAAAAAAAAAAAAAAATATACAAAAATCACAAAAAAAAAAAAAAAAAAATAAAAAAATACAAAAATCACAAAAAACAAAAAATAAAAAAAAACAAAATATACAAAAAACACAAAAAATACAAAAATCACAAAAAAATAAAAATACAAAATACGTTACGGTTTGCGGCATATCTATTTTGTAACAATGTGTACAACAACCGCCAATTTATTTTTTTCCAAAAGTGGGGGCCAAAGTTTGAAATTCGTTTTTTTTTTCGATTTACCGGTACAAATTATGTTTTAGAAACTCATAGTTTTGGAACATTGTAGAACAATTCAGAACAATCTTCAAAAAATTGTATTTCCAAAAATGGGGGGCTAACTTCGCACACTTCCTAAACTTTCAGCTGTCAAACTGTCTTTTTCTTTTGGTTGCCAAAACTTTACTGCAAAATGGCGGCAAATGCAAATCTTGCCTGAAAATTGGGACACCCTTTACATATGTTTATTGAACATGTGTCCATAAGAAGTCTGTATGTGTCAAACAAATACATAAGTATTTCTGCATATGCTGTTGTTTATACCCCGCTAAAATGTTTTAAAGCAATGTTAAATAAGTGATGGTTATTTTGTAATTTACTCGCATAACTCTTTAGGGCAATTTTAGCTATAATTTGTTTTACACATTTTTTTTTTAACACAATGACAAGGCGGGCCATTTTTGTAATGCTAAAATTTTCCAATAATGTTGTAATATTTCATCCATACCATATGTGTGTGAGTAAAAACAAATTACAGTAATTATTTCCGTTTTATTTATTTTGTAATAGTTTTATTGTAGCAAAGTAATTTATTTATTCAACTATTTTGTAATTTAATGATATTTATTTCAAGCTTTTTAGGGCGAGAGAGAGAGTGAGTTATGCTTAATAACGATCATAACTTTTTGACAATATCTTGGCGTTTAAATAAGAAGATCAATGACTTTTCGCATCGTTTCCAAGTTTGCTGTCAGCTTTCGAAATCCAATGAAAAGTCCACCAAAGGTTTTTCTATATATCTAATAAATTTTTCTATCAGACTTCCATCCTTTCTCTGTTTTGAATTTTGAATTTCAAATAATATTGCGTGTTTATAACTTTATTCCCCTAAACCAAAAACAGAAAAAAAATGATTTAAATTAATTTCACCTTGTGTAGTTATCGCAAAATATGTAGTATAAACCAGAACTTAAAATACTTAATTCTTTAAAAGTTAAATTAATTTATTTATATTTTAGAGAAATTAAATTAATTAATTTATAATGGGTATCTATAACATTAATAGGCAAGGCGATTTCTTGTGATCGATATAAAAATTGTAGTTAATAATCGATTTTGACCAAACATACCTCATTTGAAAGGTATTTCTTTTTAGCTGTCCACCAGATTTACAGTCTGGAAATTTTTTTTGGATTAATACTCACTTAAAGTTGCTACTAACACATATGTACATAAACACATACTGTGTGTGTGTTTATTATAGATAGCAAAAGCATACCTTTAGACTCTTATAAAATAATTTATTAAATAAAAAAGTAAAATTTCCTAGAATTTGAACTCGAACATCGTGGGCTGGGCTCTGCTAGTATGAATTAAAGGCCAAAACATTAGACTCTTATAAAATTATTTATTAAATGAAAAAGTAAAATTTCTTAGAATTTGCACTCGAATTTCGTGGGCTGGGCTCTGCTATTATGAATTAAAGGCCAAAACATTACAAAAATGTACACCCAGTCACAAAAAATCCTCGCACTTTATTCATAAAATATCTTTATTATTCTCCCCCAGTATGATGTAACCGATTTACAAGGCCGGTATGTGTTTTTTTTACTTTTTGCCCCTTTTGTCCTTTGTGGTCATTACCACTATGCGGTCAGGGTATGAGTTTGTGCTGATGTTTGTAACTACTAAAATATATGACCTGACCCATCTTTTATTATATCGATCGACTCAGAGCGTCCATCCGTCCGTCTGTCTGTCCATGCAAACCTTGTAATCAAATTCAAGATCGCAAATATGAATATATTTTGATTTGTATATAAGCTTTTATCGGTCATAAGTCGAACGCTATTG
The DNA here is from genome assembly GCA_963682025.1 of Cordilura impudica. Taxonomy (NCBI): domain Eukaryota; kingdom Metazoa; phylum Arthropoda; class Insecta; order Diptera; family Scathophagidae; genus Cordilura; species Cordilura impudica. The sequence goes on along the minus strand of OY821519.1, from coordinate 99,192,128 downwards.
AAATTGGTAAAAATCGGTACATGTTTAGACCTAGTTCTCATTCAAATGACCCCTATAAGATCGACTTAAATTGACTTAAGATCAAAATTGTTATATAGACCTGGGTCAAATTTGATTTGTGTGTGTTTATTACACCCATTAATAAGTACTCCATTAATAAACCCATTAGGACCATGTTTTGTCATACTCCCCATATAAAGCAACTTCCCTATTTTCACTTAAATCTATCAAAAGACAAAAATAATGCACAGATTTTCTCAAATTTTTTTTTGTATAATTTTTTGCAAAAAGTGACTACCAAATATGGTCAGAATCGGTAAATTTTGCGACCTAGTCCCCATATAAACTTTTACATATCGGCAGGCAAAAAAAATTGATATGCTTATTTTCTGCATCCATGTAGTTGGCTCTAAGACCCCTTCTTTAAACGCATGCTATAAGGGTACCTATGCAGTATTTTATTTCAGAATAATTTGAAAGAAAGTTCAAAAATAATATCAGAAAATTCCATAAATTTTCAATTATATATGGACTGGGAGTATGTCTCAAGATTTTACTAAATCTATATTCTGAATACTGAAGTTCTTGATATAATTAAATAAATATGTACTTATATTTTTTATAATTCGATTTAATTATATGTACGCAGTAAATCTATACCTTTAGACTTAAATTCAGATTATAATATTTTATTAAGGAATGAATACCTTATCAACTCTGACATCAAAGCTACAACTGTAGTTCATTGTGCATTCAACAAGTCCCAAATATACATATGGGTTTATCACAATTAATATGACACTGAATAAAAAAAAAAAAAAAAATACAAACAAATAAGAAAATTTTATGATACCCTACACCATAACATTGGCTACAAATTGATTGAAGTAATAGTTGGGAGGGCTCGAAAAATGTTCCGACATTAATTACTCGTGCCGCAATGTTATATCTTTGTTCAAATTATAAATCCAATCCTTCACTCTATTATAGGGGAAGAGGTTGGGTTGTGGCCATAGTTAGGTTTTCGACTTATAACTTTTCACCCAGTGCAACTTATTCGGACAACTGGGGTATCTATGGAAAGCTAGAGACCGTGGCTAACTGCTGGTGAAGGAACTAAATCAATTTCGTCAAACGGAAATTTTTTTTTCTCAAAATTTTGTAAAGTAGCCATTTTTGGGGCAAAATTTTTTTTGGTTGGGTTGTGGCCACCCTTGGAAACCTTGGAAAATATGAAGAAAAACCACTACGAATATAGAAAAACTTAAAGTTAATTTATTTTCAAAGCCCTCATTGGCATTATTATTGAGAAAAACTTAAAACTAAATAAAAAATAATAATGATAAATAAATGGCATTATTCGTCTTCCGAATCACAATTTTCGCGTTTGAGGCAGCTGGCTCGTGTGCCAGCACACTTCAAATGAACGGGCCGATCGCATCCGAAACAGTTGATGGAGTTATTATTGCATATATGTGTTATATTGCTTACTGTGTAGTTATTTTGACATCTACGACGATATTTCACCATTAAAAAAAAAAAAAAAAAAAAAGGTGGCCACAACCCAAACAATTTTAGTAGCCACAACCCAATTTTGCAGCCATCTTGAGATGTGGTGAAAATTTTTTTTGGTGTCAACATATTGGTTGCAATCGATATTTACTCACAAAGTATAATAAATTTACTGAATAAAAATGCATTGCACTCACATTTTTGATAGATTCACTTCTATTTCTAACTCTTTTGAAAAGGCGTAAATTTGTATTATTGGTCTTTTTCAAACACAGAAAAATAAATTTGTTCCCAGCACAAAGCAGACGCGTCTGCCCGTTTCAGTACTCGTTACAAAAAGAACGTGCTGCCATGACACACAAATGACTTTTGCAAGAAAAACACATATGCTTTAGGTCAAAAGATACGCTGGGGTGGCCACAACCGAACCATGGCCACAACCCAACCTCTTCCCCTACATAATTTTTTCTTAATTTTATTATTAAATATGAGTTGCGAAAAAGAGCCTTCGATCCGCAAAATTTATATAAACGATTATTCTTTTGAGTACTGATCATTAAACGCTGGAAAATTTGCGATTTTTTCGGCGGATTCATGCCTTTCGACCAAACATTTCTAAATAAAAAAGTCATCAAAAATTTTTTTTGCCAACTCCTAATATGAAAATAAGCCATGGGACATACATATACAGTGGCGACATTTTAAATATCACATTTTATGAAAAAAAAAAAAAATATATATGGGGGATTTCATGTCAAGTGCACCAACTTTTGAAACCGATGACTTCCGATGAAATTTGCACTATTGGATAGTAGTTTAGACACAATTTTTCAACAAGATCGGTCGAGATCTCTCTGAGTTAGAGGGGATCAAAATTTGACATTTTGGCCAAACAGCTGTTTTTTCTCATCCATGTAACTTATTACCTATTATTCTTAGAAAATTTTCTCCCAAAGAGTTTAAATAGCTATTTCTTCAATATTTCGGAAAGAATACTTAAAAAAAAAAACAAAATAATTTGTAACTTTTTTTTTTTTTTTTTTTTTTTTGCTAAATTAAAGCATTTTTTGCCTTTTTTTTCAAAAAGGGCATTTTTTTTTTCATAAGAAAGTTTAGGATTTTTCCTTTAAGAGCTTTTTGGTCGCTTAGTGAGATGGGAGTGGGATATCTATCAAAATAAATGTTTTGTAACTCAAGACAACGGTTTTTCAATTTTTCACAAATGCACTATTTTGAATTTTTTCCTATTTGTGTGAAAAACCTTACACAAATAAAACTTATACTGAGAAACTAGACAAATTAACCTTTCCGAAGGTATGTAACATACTTTCATAACATAACAGAAGAGAATGGTTCTCTGTAACCTGAAAGAGTTATTTGCAACATTTCAATCTGAACACGAGGATGTTAAAATTGGCTTCACAAAATTTACCCAAATGAGGCCACAATATTGCGTTTTGGCAGGAAGCAGCGGAACTCACACAGTATGCGTTTGCATTTACCATGAAAATGTTAAACTGATGTTGAAGGAAATCAACTTAAAGTATTTAACAGATGATTCGGCAGAAGATTTACACGATTACCGCGATTGCCTTAAATTGACTATGTGTCCTAATACAAATTACAAATTACAAATAAAACTTATACTGAGAAACTAGACAAATTAACCTTTCCGAAGGTATGTAACATACCTAACTTAAATTTCATACCATCGATACTGTAATACCCAGAATATGTTAACCTCAGGAAAGAAATCACTTTTTTTCTATAGAAGTGTTGAAAAATTATTATTTTTAATTTATTTGTAATAATAATTAAATTAATATATAATAATAATATTTAAAATAAAAGGATAAATAATTTAATAAAATTTAATCATAATTACATTAGATCCATTTATATCATAACTATTTTATACTTAATTTATTGTAGCTGATGAAGTATTTAAGTCTTGTAATTTTTAAATACCCAGTCGTTCAACCAGCTTTTTTGTCGCCTTTATTTAGTGCGTTTTTTTGTCAATCCTTTCTTGGTGTTACTAGGTTCTGCTGTTGATTTCGCTGCTGGTTTATTTGATGGCTTTGGAAAGAAATCGCATTGAATAGAGGCAGAAAACTTTTTCAACTTGAGTCTTCCATCGACAAGCGGTATAAAATCATGGTATTGAGCGGTGCCATCGAGTGTTTTCAATGTTTCCTGATGATCCTCTTTGCTACTAAAAACTATTTTAGTTTCTTTACAATAATTCTTTGCCCAATGGAATAAAGCAGTCGCATCTAATATGCGATCTTGAGGAGAGCACTGGAGGCTATACTTCGCTGCATTTCTTTTAAGGTTTGCTCCATCACATGCTCCTTTACCATGAGCAGTAGGATGAAAATGCTACTCAGCTGTCATTCCAAAATATTTTTCATGAGCCATAAGATTTGCGAAGCTACTTTTGTTTTTAAAATGTTGACGAGCTTCGTCCGAAACGTAGTATACCTTCTTTACTGTAAATTTAGATTTTAGATATTTTAGTATTATCTTCTGATACTCATACGGTGCAACGGTATCATGTTTTAAATCGTCGGATATGATTGCTTTTGTGTTCCAGATTTTCATCTTTCATGTAGTAAATAACTACTGTGAATATAGTTGCTTGGTCGTTATTGAAGTGGAATGCTTGTATGGCATCCTGAAGAACTTATTTATAGTTTTCTGCGAAATCATATGAAATAACGAATTCACCAGACTTCAAATGTATCTTCAAATCCTTGAAGAATGACCATTGCTCTTTGACTAAAAAGTCATGGGTTCTCAAGTTTAGCACATTTCTTCCACAAAATCATCCACATTTAAAATGATTGTTTTCAATGTGCATCGGTCAGTCTGAATCCAAGAATCAAATTTGACCTCCTCTATATATTCTCGATCTAAAGAGTTGATTAAATTTTCTTTGATGAATGTGGTTTTCGGGCAATTGGTACATTCACCTAAGTGGCAAGAAGTTGTTGCATTAGTACACATAGTCAATTTAAGGCAATCGCTGTAATCGTGTAAATCTTCTGCCGAATCATCTGTTAAATACTTTAAGTTGATTTCCTTCAACATCAGTTTAACATTTTTATGGTAAATGGAAACGCATACTGCGTGAGTTCCACTGCTTCCTGCCAAAACGCAATGTTTTGGCCTCATTTGCGTAAATTTCGTGAAGCCAATTTTAACATCCTCGTGTTCAGATTGAAATGTTGCAATTAACTCTTTCAGGTTACAGAGAACCATTCTCTTCTGTTATGTTATGAAGGTATGTTACATACCTTCGGAAAGGTTAATTTGTCTAGTTTCTCAGTAAAAGTTTTATTTGTAAGGTTTTACACATAAATAGGAAAAAATTCAAAATAGAGCATTTGTGAAAAATTTAAAAACCGTTGTCTTGAGTTACAAAACATTTATTTTGATAGATATCCCACTCCCATCCCACTAAGCGACCAAAAAGCTCTTAAAGGAAAAATCCTAAGCTTTCTTATGAAAAAAAAAAAAAATGCCCTTTTTGAAAAAAAGGCAAAAAATGCTTTGATTTAGCCAAAAAAAAAGTCTAAAAAAAATTTTTTTTTTAAAGTATTTTTTTCCGAAATATTGAAGAAATAGCTATCTAAACTATTTGGGAGAAAATTTTCTAAGAACAATAGGTAATAAGTTACATGGATGAGAAAAAACACCTGTTTGGCCAAAATGTCAAATTTTGATCCCCTATAACTCAGAGACATCTTGACCGATCTTGTTGAAAAATTGTGCCTAAACTACTATCCAATAGGACTAACCTTGGTGCAAATTTCATCCCGATCGGAAGACATCGCTTTCAAAAGTTGGTGTATTTGACCGCTATATTATATAGCACACATTGGTTAATCTTAAACTCCTTTTATTTAGTTTAAAAAAAATAGTGAACTTCATTTAATTAGTTAATTGAGTAATACTTTGTTGTATTACATTTATTTTTAATAACGGCAGTGCATCAACGCTGCATTAACGATATTAATTTCCTATATCTTTCCAGAAGTATGGAATTCCATGCCTATTGGATTTCTGCCCATGATAGATTTAAATTTGTAGGTTTAATACGATCAATTCGTATGTTAATGTCGCTCCACAGAATCTCGATCGGGTTTCCAGGGATTCGACGGGCCATTGTACAAGATCGAGATTGTTGTCACTGAGTCATTTTTGTACAAACTTTGCAGTATGTTAGCCCTTTCAGACCTAGCTGTATCGATTGTGAGAACTGGTTTAAAATATAAATAAATACATTTTTTTTCTGATTTTTTTACCGCTATTCAGTGACTGTGGGTTCCCTTGCATGCTTTTTACACAAAAGAGAATTTAAAAAAAGAAAGTAGACTTTGCTGAAAAGAATTTTTATAATGATGGTTTAACAATGACTACAATCGATTTACTACTCAGGTCTAAAAGGGTTAAGATCGTTATCTTGCACCAACATCCATTTGCGAGGCATTTCCTCCTCTAAGGCATCGTAACGTCTGCTAAAATGGTTTTATGTACTAATTGAACCATAGTGCCTTCTATACGAGTAATTGTACCATACTTCCTCATACATCACATCCTCCCCCATGTTTAACCGTTTTTAATGTGTGTATAGGCTCGACTTCTGTGTTTGGATTAGGTCTCACTTATCTTTTTCCATCTGTTCCGAAGCGATTAAAACTTTGATACATCCGTAAAAAGCAAGGTTCAGAAAATAAACACATCAAACACACAATGTTCTGTTCTAAAGCAGCCAACACGTATTTTTATTTCCATATCAATTATGTGTATTTCTAAATTTTGTACGGTGCCGAACACAATCATGACTGTGTTTCGTTTTAATATTTCGTTATGTATACGAACATGTTTCTATCACGTATTTTTTGTTTCGAACACACATAAATCACACAGGTTCGAGTGTAGCTTTATTTTAAGTTCGTGTTCTTGCACGTGTACTGCTAAAAAACAGAACATGTTCTTGAACGCGTACATCTAAATTTTAAAACATTATCCACTCGCGATCGGAAAAATCTGATACACCTCTATAGTAACGACACATTATTAAAAAAATCTAAAATAGTTCATTAGCAATTATAAAAAAAAAATAAAATAAAAAGATAATCTTATAGATTTTTTAAATAAATGTGGTTGAAACAATTGTTGTTGTTTTTTTAGGGGGTGTATCAGATTTTTCCGATGGCGAGTGGATAATGTTTTAATTTTTAGATGTTCGCGTTCAAGAACATGTTTTGTTTTTTTTTAGCAGTACACGTGTAAGAACACGAACTTAAAGCTACACTCGAACCCGTGTGGTTTATATGTGTTCGAAACAAAAAAATACGTGATAGAAACATGTTCGTGTAGATAACGAAATACTAAAACGAAATACAGTCATGATTGTGCTCGGCACCGTACAAAATTTGAAACACACATAATTGATATCAAAATAAAAATATGTGTTTGTTGGTCTGAACTATGTTTGTTTACATATATGTACGATTTTTTTATTCAGTGTGTGTTTTTTTTCTGAACTCTTGTAAAAAGAATATTGTTCCACCAATTTTCAGATTCTTTTATGATCATTGTTCTGTTTATTTTTTCAACACGTGTGATTGTTTTCTAGCAATGCTCCCAAACAAATTATTTTCACGAAATCTGTTTATAATTGTGCTTGTGGATAAATTAATGTCAACCTTTTCCTTAATTTGTTCCCTAATTCTGGGTGTAGTCAAAAAGGAATCCGCCTTGCACATTTCAACTATAGCATGGTAGGTTCTCTTGATCGTCGTTCTGCGCCGTTTTTTAAAAACTAGCAGATTCCAGCCCTCGAAATTCGAGCGCAAATTCTAGGAAATTTTATATTTTCATAACATAAAGACCCTAAAAGTATGCTAATCAATTATAGCCAATTCACAAATCAACACAAAAAACAAACTCATTTTTATTACAAACACATTAACAAATTTAGTAAACACACACATGGCATTGCATAATTTTATGTATGTGTTAGTAGCCACTTTAAATGCAATTTACTCAAAATAAAGGAAAAAATTAAAAAATTTGAAAATCTGTAAATCGGCTAAAAAGAAATACCTTTCAAATAATATACGTTTGGTCAAAATCGGGTTAAAACGGTAGAACAAATCATCAGTCACAAGAAATCGCCTAGCCTATTAATATTATAGATGTTGTCTATGGTTTTAGTTTTATCATAGTTTTGGTAGCATTATCAGCTTAACTTTCAGATATTCAAGGAAAAATCTTCGAAATTCAGGATTTGAGTGCTTTGCTCACCCCATCCTAGAAAAAAAATATATAAATTTTTTATATTGACTCTTTAATTATATATATTACCTTTTCTAATTAAAAGTTTTGTTTAAATGGTGCGTGGTGAAGAAGAAGAAAGCATATATTTCAAAAATTCATAACTGCACTGTATTCTTAATCGGACCGGTTTCTGGCATTTCAGCCTTCATCAGCGATTTATTGAACATTGTGATAATTGTTATGTTTTAATTGAATAGATTGTTTCTATATGAAAATTTTTTCTACTAAGGGCGGCCGTGAGGTTTTGAACCATGAACCTCACATACACTCGTACCTTCACTTTTTGGTCAGCGCTTTAACACACTCACCTAAAGTCAGGCCTACGAGCAGTGTGGTTAGTTTTCAGTTTTCGTACCATACAGCTTTACTTTGTATTAATTTCAGAAGATACAACTCTGTCCAAACAAACAATCGTTATTTTTGAATATTTTTTGCATTTATACTTCTAATTTCCACTATTCTCAGTTTTCGTAAGAGTTGTCATATGTGATGTACGGTTTTTGTACATAACTACATATGCACTTTACATATATTTGAGATGACGCTTTGAAGCGAAGAAAATTTTTTGTTTTGTTAGTTTTATCGTCATTTTTCAGACATATTGCAATTACTACTGTAATTAATATGCAATTTTTTTTTAATTTTGTTTAAATGGTGCGTGGTGAAGAAGAAGAAAGCATATATTTCAAAAATTCATAACTGCACTGTATTCTTAATCGGACCGGTTTCTGGCATTTCAGCCTTCATCAGCGATTTATTGAACATTGTGATAATTGTTATGTTTTAATTGAATAGATTGTTTCTATATGAAAATTTTTTCTATTAAGGGCGGCCGTGAGGTTTTGAACCATGAACCTCACATACACTCGTACTTGCACTTTTTGGTCAGCGCTTTAACACACTCACCTAAAGTCAGGCCTACGAGCAGTGTGGTTAGTTTTCAGTTTTCGTACCATACAGCTTTACTTTGTATTAATTTCAGAAGATACAACTCTGTCCAAACAAACAATCGTTATTTTTGAATTTTTGAATATTTTTTGCATTTATACTTCTAATTTCCACTATTCTCAGTTTTCGTAAGAGTTGTCATATGTGATGTACGGTTTTTGTACATAACTACATATGCACTTTACATATATTTGAGATGACGCTTTGAAGCGAAGAAAATTTTTTGTTTTGTTAGTTTTATCGTCATTTTTCAGACATATTGCAATTACTACTGTAATTAATATGCAATTTTTTTTAATTTTGTTTAAATGGTGCGTGGTGAAGAAGAAGAAAGCATATATTTCAAAAATTCATAACTGCACTGTTTTATTTTTATCTAAAGAATATTCACATGTGCTATTTTAAATGTCCGCTTTATTAGTATAATTTGTCTAACTTTAACACTTTTTTTAAAATAAAACATTTCTTTTTCTGTTTAAAACTATTTGAAACTATTTAAAACTGTAGTTTTAAATGTCGCCACTGTATATCAATCATTGGTCGTCAAAGGCCTCTTTATATATATTTTTTTCCCAACTTTTGAAACTATAGTATGTACCGTAAAGTTCATGAATTAGCGTGGTTTTTATCAAAAGAGCTGTTCCTGCGGACAACATTCGCGATCTTCTAATCATAATTATGATTATAATTATAATTCTAATTATATTATATTATGTTCTAATTATAATTATTATTAAAATCATAATTATGATTATAATCATACGCCTTTTACATACACAATGTAAATTTTGAACCATTTGTGAAATTTATTTTTTCTACAAATTATCGAATATTATTGCCTATTATTTATATGCGAATACTCTTGTAATTCTTTAAATATCATGTGTTCTTTGTGGTTAAAAAACATACTGGAAAATTATTTTTTAAAAATATTTCGTTTATGAAGGTCTCTTGCAGGTGGTCTTCGCAGAATGCGCAGCCCTTATTTAGACCGCTACAAATTGTAGAAATTTGTTTGCTTTTTCACATTTGCTTCAAAGTGGCCTTTCGAACCATATTATAAATTAATATGATACGCTACATGCACAAACCAAAGCCTAACAACTTTGCTCAAACACCAAAAAGTGCTCTCTCGTCAGACATTTTTGATTTTTTGTATACGTATCGTTGTTTATTGCGACTTTTAAAGATGTATTTTAAAACATCCCAGCAAAAATTTCGTAATAGCAGCTCATTGATTTTTGCATTACCAATAATGACCTACCACTGCCCACTGCATTACTTCTAAAGTGAAAATAAGGCGTTACTAATAATGTGTTATACACTACTTATATTTCATGCCAGCGCCTTGCATACTGCTTTACTTTCAAAGTGAAAATAATGAGTTCCTAGGCAACTAGTTACCTCCAATGACATCCCCGTGTTAAAATAATGAGCTTATCAGGCAAACTTCAACCAGTTACATCTCATTCTAAAACCCATTATTTGGTAATGTTTGTTTTTCCTGGGATCATATATTTTCTCAAATATATATCTGTGGTCACAAGCGATAACCGCCTAAGTAGACTTAAGAACGATTTGAGTTATGTATGCTGTCATGTTCTACTAAAAACGCTTTATATATACGTGAAATCCCCTTTTCTCTAACACTTTTTTATTAAAAAGTTATTAATGAAAACATACTGACCTAAGTCGTAACAAAGCCCTATTACATTTATATAAACAGTTATTTTTCTCGAAAGAATGATTTTCGCTGATTTAAGTTATGTATACTATCATATTCTACTAAAAAATCTTTATATTTACGTGAAATCCCCATTTCTCTAACACTGCTTTTTAAAAATATATTAATACAAATATTCTGACCTAAGTCGTAATGAAGCGCTATTAAATTTATGTATATAAAAAGCTATTTTTCTCAAAAGCATGATTTTCGAGTTAGGCGGTTATTGCTTGTGACCACAGATATTTTTATGCAAACAATATTGAGCGAGACAATCTGGCTTCTTTCTGAGTTCGAAGTCTAGGCGATATACAACCTCTTCCTATATTTAAACTTTTTGGTACAAACCATAAATTTTAAGGTGTTTTGTATGGCATGGTACACTCAAAACATTTTGTATATTAAAACCAATGAATATACATTTAAAAACCAGACAGTACATTTTCAGTTGAATCAAAAACACGTGTATTTTCATTAATTTTCAAGCCATAAACAAACTACTAACAAAGAAGTAAAAATAACTAACACATCGTTTTTATTGACTGTCAAAATTTTACTAACAATAACATTTAAAATAAACGATTTTCTTTTTTTTCTTTTTATTGTTATTTTTTTTAATAACAAAAGCAATGACACGATAATGTTTATAAACATCTTTTGTGAGCAACTTAATAAATATGTACGTTATCATTCAAATTGATATACAGTGGTTAAAAACCAAACTCTTACACCATCCGTTTTTTTTATAGCTCTTTATTTAAGCTTACCTATAAATAAAAAGTCCATACGAAAAAATTCAAAAAATAGGCTTAAAAGCAAAACACGTACAATTAATATAAGTTAATAAATTAAATATACTAGTACATATACCCGATTGCATTTCTAAATTAAAATTACTACAGCCTTGGTCAATAGACATTAATACCACTCTCCACGAATTACAAAAATCCAACACTAGTCCGTCCCTCTGAGTTCAGATTGATGTTTGCTTTGACTAAAGATTTATTAAAAGATTGTCAATTTATATACACGGATGGTTCAAGAACTGATAACTACAACATACAGCGTTACTACAGACAATACTATAATTCGAATTTCAATTCTATCCTCATATACCTAAATTTACTATGCTGAAATAATAGCAATTCGTGAAGCTATATATTATGTCAAAGGGAGACCTGTTAAGTTTGCCATATGTTCAGATTCCCTTTCCTCTTTACAATCGGTACCTAATATTTCCAATAATAACGATTACTATACATCTAATATCAGAAAGTCCTCCTCAAAAAATGTCTAGATACAACTCTTGTTTGGGTCAAATACTAGGAACTGAGTTTGCAGCCCAACAAAGACTCTAAACATCCTCTACATTTAAAACAAAATTAAAATCGTAAAGATATTGACAAAGTGATAGGTAACTAAAGGGTGATTTTTTAGCTATTATCTTTTTGGCAACACTGGTTTAAACAGCTGACGCACGTTTCGTGTTTTGTTTCATTGTCAAACATCTTCAGTTTGGTCTATAATTTAACAATGAATCGTCTTACAAACGAACAACGCTTGCAAGTTAGTGAATTTTATTATCAAAATGCGTGCTCTGTTAAGAAAGTTCATCGCGCGCTTCTTCCATTTTATGGTCAGTTTAATCGACCCACTGAAGCGGCTATTCGGGCTATTGTGACTAAATTTCACACCAAATTTACATTGTTGGACATTAAACCACCAACACGCTTACGTAGAGTGCGAACTGAAGAAAATATCGCAGCTGTATAGGCCAGTGTTAATGATGACCATCAATTATCGATTCGTCGCCGTTCGCAGCAATTGGGCCTCTGTTACTCAACAACGTGGAAAATTTTGCGGAAGGATTTACGTGTAAAGCCTTTCAAAATACAGCTGGTTCAAGAATTTAAGCTGAACGACCTACCGCAACGTAGAATTTTTGGTGAATGGGCTCTTGGAAAGTTGGCCGAAGGTCCACTTTTTTACCGAAAAATTGTGTTTAGCGACGAAGCTAATTTTTGGCTCAATGGGTACGTAAATAAGCAGAATTGTCGATTTTGGAGTGAATATCAGCCAGAAGCATTGGAAGAGCTACCAATGCATCCAGAAAAAGTTACAGTTTGGTGCGGTTTATGGGCTGGTGGCATCATTGGCCCGTACTTCTTCAAAGATGATGCGAATCGTAACGTAACTGTGAGTGGTGAGCGCTACCGAGAGATGATATCCAACTTTTTTTTGCCCAAAATGCAAGAGCTTGACTTGCATGAAATGTGGATTCAACAAGACGGTGCCACATGCCACACAGCACGCGCAACAATGGACTTATTGAGAGGCGAGTTCGGTGAACATTTTATTTCACGTTCGGGACCGGTCAATTGGCCGCCTAGATCGTGCGATTTAACGCCTTTAGACTATTTTTTGTGGGGCTATGTTATAGCTCATGTCTATACAGACAATCCCACTTCAATTGACGGCCGAAATGTTGGAAAGAGTATGCCAAAATCGGACTAAGCGGATGGACCATTTGAGGCGCAGTCACGGTCAACATTTGCATGAAATAATCTTCAAACATTAAATTATATGGACCGTACTATCGATTCAAATAAAGATTTCATGCATTTTTCTGAACCATATGTGTTTTTTTTTTTTGAAAACTTTCCTATAGCTCTTAAAAAATCACCCTTCATTACCTCCAGCAAGATAGGAACCATATTTTTAGTTTATCTTCGTCCTGGTATAGGAGAATTAATGTGACTCGAAAATCGTTTGTCTCCTTTAATGCTGTTAATCAGTGAAGCGTGAATAGATAGACTGTATTATTATAACTGCGACATGTCCCAACAAAACAAACGCACTTCCCTTGTGAATTTCCGAAAATCCATAACACCAGATTAACTGCATTTAATCAATCCCTCAAAAGATAATATCACATTAATAACGAAGTTTCTCAAAATATCTAATCTTTATAATGAAATCTAATAATATACCTGTAATTATCATAACACTCAAGGCCTGTGTTGCTACTGCCCACAATCAATTTTAGCTGATAATCTATAGTATTAATAGGCTAGACGATTTCTTGTGACCGATGTTTTGTTTTACCGTTTTATCCCGATTTTGACCAAACGTATATTATTTGAAAGGTATATCTTTTTAGCCGTTTTGCAGATTTACAGATTTTAAAATTTTTTTCATTTATTTTGAGTAAATTGCATTTAAAGTTACTACTAACAGATACATAAAATTATACATATGCTATGTGTGTGTTTACTAAATTTTTTAATGTGTTTGTTAATGAGTTTGTTATCTTCATTCACAATAATAATAAACCAAAAAGTTTTGGTTTGTGAATTGGCTAAGTTGAAAAATAAAGCTGCCTAGAAATTGCACTCGAATTTTGAGTGCTGGAATCTGCTAGTTTTAATTATTAGTCTAATAAAATAAATAAATAATAAATTTGTATTTATTAATATTTTGTATAACCAACTCTAGTCTCTAAGGCATACCTTCCACCAGCTTACGACAAAAGCTTGGTTCAATATTTTGTCATTCCTTAGCAAGAATTCGCTTCAACTGTGGTTTTCAGTAAATGTGGTTTTTCTGACTTTAAATTTTATTTAAAAGAAATTGAGAGCTAACTTCACCCTGAAATAGATTGATCCTAAACGAAACTTTCAGCATGATCGTGCGACTTTTAAATGTCGGCAATTTTCTTAACGCAAGCCTGTTCGTATACGATTGTAAACGGAAAGCAGGATTTGATGATGAATTGAAAAAGGTTCTTTATTAGCTTTCCATCAGATCCAAATATGTCGATGAGCAATACATCATTTCAAGAAGTAAGATTCTTGCTTCATTATACCCTATACCATTATGTGGTCAGAGTATAATGACTTTGTGCTGATGTTTGTAACTACCAAAAATATTTGACCTAGATCCATCATTTATTATTCCGATCGACTCGGAATCACTTTCTGAGTCAATATAGCGATGTCCGTCCGTCCGGCCGCCTGTGTGGTCATGAAAACCTTGTAATCAAACTACAGGTCGCAAATGTAAACGATATTGAAATTGGTGAAAATCGGTGGATGTTCAGACCTAGTCCCCATACAAATGGCCCCTATGAGATCGACTTAAATGGCCATAATATCCAAATTTTCATATAGATCTCAGTCAAATTGGGTATGTGTATGGTTATAACATCCAATAATTAGTAGTCCAAAAAAACCTATAGATCCATTCTTAGTCATAGCCCCCATATAAAGCTGATTCCCGATCTTCACTTAAATTTTTAGCAAAAAACAGAAATGTTGCACAGATTTTTCTCAAACTTGGTTTGTATATCTTTATGCAAAAACTAAGTGACCTTACCACATATGTCAGGATCGGTCCATTTTTTGACCGCGTCCCCATAAAAATATTGCATTCGATACGAACTTTTTCATTTCTGAATGCAAAAAAATTAATAACAATGCCAATCAAATTTAGTTCATGCTTATTTTCTATATCTAATTTGTTGGACCTAGAGATGAAGGACAATATGCCCTAGACATCTTATTAGTTATAAACAAGGGGTTATTTATCATTAAAGAAAAAAAAAACAAGTAAGAAATTATAGTCGGTTTAGACCGACTACACGATACCCTATACCATGGTTTAGAGACCCTATCTCTTCGGTCTAACTAATTAGATATAGAAAATAAGCATAAACCAAATTTGAGTGCCATTGTTATTAATTTATTTGGCTGCAGATATGAAAAAGTTCATATCGGGTGCTATATTTATATGGGGACTAGGTCGAAAAATGGACCGATCCTGACCATACTTGGTAAAGTCATTTATATTTTGAAAAAATATACACAAACCAAATTAAAGAAAATTCTGTGCAATATTTTTGTTTTTTGATCCATCATTTAAGTGAAGATCGGGAAGCAGCTCTATATGGGGCCTATGACTAAGAATTGTCCTATAGGGATTTTTTTGGACTACTGAGTAATGTATACAATAAACACATACAAACCCAATTTGACTAAGATCTATGTGATAGTTTGGATCTTATGGCAATTTATGTTGATTTCATAGGTCTGAACATGGTCCGATTTTCACCAGTTGCAATAGCGTTCATCCTTATATACCAAATTTCATCAAAATATATTCATATTTGCGACCTGTAGTTTGATTACAAGGTTTACATGAACACACAGACGGGCGGACGGACGGACATCGCTAAATCGACTCAGAAAGTGATTCTGAGTCGATCGGTATAATAAAAGATGGGTCTAGGTCAAATATTTTTGGTAGTTGCAAACAGCAGCACAAAGTCATTATACCCAAACCACATAGTGGTATAATAATCTATGAGTTTGGTTTTTAACCATTTTACATAATTTAAATTGAAATCAGATTTTTAGAAAAAGGAATAAATGAATTGTAAGAATATTTTCTAATTAAAAAAAAAAAATACTTCAGAACAGATAATCTAAGTGGGCTTCGAATAAAATGTATCTCCAAGACCTACGTATCAAGTAATTTAGATTTTAAATTGGAAATTTCTAAATTTTTTACTTTGTAGGTCATCGAAGTTTATGTTAAACTAATAATTTTTACCGTGATATTTATTTTAATAGGCTGGTACTCCTTAAATGACTTTTAAAGTGTGTCAATTTGTGAAAATAAAGCACCACAGAAAATATTCATAACCTATTTTTTTTAAATATGAATTCATATTCCGCTTTGAAGTTAGAAAAATAGAAATGTAGATGTGTTTTTCTTCATTTTAAATAATTTTCATTCCAGTTCCAACTAATATATTCAATTATGTAGGGACAAAGTCTAAACATGAACCGATTTCTACCAATTTCAATTGGGTCAAAAGCAACTTCTCCACTAAATGAATATCTTTTAATTTGAGACATAAAGTTTTTCTACAAGGTTTACGTGACCACCCAGATGGACGATAAACTATAGGGACATAGCTTAATTCAGACATAAAGTGATTGATTGACATAATAAAAGTTGAGTCTAGGTCATGTATTTGTGGTAGTTACAAATAATAGCACACTTTCATATTACCCTGTGCCATCGATTGGTGTAGGGTATAGTAACGCACATTAACAAAACAAACTGATTACATTTGTTTACGTTCTTTTTGTTCTATCCATAAATATCGTAGTTTTTTGTTTGTTTTTCATACATTGTTGTATACATACGAGTACAAAAAACACTCATTCTGTCTTTTATTATTTATAATATGTAGTAAACAAAATAATATATCGCACATTTCTTTATACGAGACAGTTCTTTTCTCGTATGTTGAATTATTTTAGTTGAAAATGTTTGGCTTTAAGGCTTTTACAAGTTGTTTTAGTTGGGTTTTCTTAACTTTTATTCGTTGTTAAACGGTGGCTTAACGTTGAATGAGAATAACTTTGAATAACTTTCAAAAAGTTTTTAAATATAATTCTTTATATATTTTAGGTTTTGATAAATTTAAATTTTCATAGATATTAACTTAATATGATTCCATTTTCCTTATGCCACGAGGGCAGATAAATAAATCCTTGTGAAGCGTGAAAAAAAAATATTTCTTATCATAGCCTCCTTCTAGCTCAATACGTTTGTTAAATATTTCTTTTTTTATCCTTTCAAAATAATTGGATTTCTCAAGGTCCTCAAAATAGGCATTTTATTGATCAATGATTTCAACGTTAGAGCTAAATCTCTTTTCTCGCCAATTCTCTAGGTTTGGAAAAAGAAATAATCACTGGGGTTAAATCCCGAGAATTTGGGAAATGTGGTAGCAATTCATAGCTCAATTCATGGAATTTTTCATGGATTTTAAACACGTATTCATGGTTAATTGTGGATGCAAACCCGGCACCCATTTTCTGAAAGCCTTCTGAAAACCAACTGAAATCACAGAGCCATATGATTTGCAGCAGCAATCTCGCACACTTTTACTCTTCGGTCTCGGACCTATAGATCCGCCCTAGTTCGTATTGTTATTGTGATCCCATAGCTCTTCATAAATCATAAGCTACTCCTTTCCATTATAAATAACGTTGCCTCATCTCATTTGCATTGATTATTATTTTTTTCTTCTATTCGATAAAAACGAAGATTCGAGTAAAAGATTCCAACTAAAGGGTGATTTTTTAGCTATTATATTTTTGGCAACACTGGTTTAAACAGCTGACGCACGTTTCGTGTTTTGTTTCATTGTCAAACATCTTCAG
This sequence comes from Cordilura impudica, assembly GCA_963682025.1. NCBI lineage: Eukaryota > Metazoa > Arthropoda > Insecta > Diptera > Scathophagidae > Cordilura > Cordilura impudica. Next base: position 99,174,356 of record OY821519.1, on the reverse strand, counting down.
TTTGGTCTATAATTTAACCATGAATCGTCTTACAAACGAACAACGCTTGCAAGTTATTGAATTTTATAACAAAATGCGTGCTCTGTTAAGAAAGTTCATTGCGCGCTTCTTCCATTTTATGGTCAGTTTAATCGACCCACTGAAGCGGCTATTCGGGCTATTGTGACTAAATTTCGCACCAAATTTACATTGTTGGACATTAAACCACCAACATGCTTACGTAGAGTGCGAACTGAAGAAAATATCGCAGCTGTATCGGCCAGTGTTAATGATGACCATCAATTATCGATTCGTCGCCGTTCGCAGCAATTGGGCCTCTGTTACTCAACAACGTGGAAAATTTTGCGGAAGGATTTAGGTGTGAAGCCTTTAAAAATACAGCTGGTGCAAGAATTGAAGCCGAACGACCTACCGCAACGTAGAATTTTTGGTGAATGGGCTCTTGGAAAGTGGGCCGAAGATCCATTTTTTTACCGAAAAATTGTGTTCAGCGACGAAGCTCATTTTTGGTTCAATGGGTACGTAAATAAGCAGAATTGTCGATTTTGGAGTGAATATCAGCCAGAAGCATTGGAAGAGCTACCAATGCATCCAGAAAAAGTTACAGTTTGGTGCGGTTTATGGGCTGGTGGCATCATTGGACCGTACTTCTTCAAAGATGATGCGAATCGTAACGTAACTGTGAATGTTGAGCGGTACCGAGAGATGATATCCAATTTTTTTTTGCCCAAAATGCAAGAGCTTGACATGCATGACATGTGGATTCAACAAGACGGTGCCACATGCCACACAGCACGCGCAACAATGGACTTATTGAGAGGCGAGTTCGGTGAACATTTTATTTCACGTTCGGGACCGGTCAATTGGCTCCTAGATCGTGCGATTTAATGCCTTTAGACTATTTTTTGTGGGGCTATGTTAAAGCTCATGTCTATACAGACAATCCCGCTTCAATTGACGCATTGGAAGACAACATTGAAGCATTTATTCTTGAGATACCGGCCGAAATGTTGGAAAGAGTATGCCAAAATTGGACTAAGCGGATGGACCATTTGAGGCGCAGTCACGGTCAACATTTGCATGAAATAATCTTCAAACATTAAATTATATGGACCGTACTATCGATTCAAATAAAGATTTCATGCATTTTTCTGAATTTGATGTGTTTTTTTTTTTGGAAAACTTTCCTATAGCTCTTAAAAAATCACCCTTTATTTCGATTAAAGGCTTAAGGGCGCAAAACGAATAATGTTGCTTCTAAGTGTGTAACTGGTAATGTGCATTTAGTGGATACAAGCCGTAGGATATTTAGACCACAGATGAAAGCGGGCTTTTTTTCGTGCATTACATAAAGCTCTGGCCGTTAAATCCGAAAAATGTATTGGTGGGAAATTATCCAAAAAAATGACTAATAGTTTTGTTTTGTGCAAACTTTGCTGGAAATAAATAGCTGCTGTTGGCCATAGATAAAGCAGCACGCCCTCGAGTCTTAAAACATATTCTTTCTAAAGAACAACCAGTGGAATGGAAATCCAACAAAAAAGCATGGCTGGCTCGAGGCAACATGACTGAATGGCTGCAGCCGTTCAATAGAAAAATGACATCTTCTAAGGAATTAAATTTAACAAATACAAACATCGTTGTTTTTGCCTGTTTTAGTAAAGCTAGATACTTAGGAGTTAATTATAGTCTCCGGGTTGTGATGCCGAGGATGATATACTGCTTGCAACGTATGCAAATTTACAAGAAGTGTTCGCTCAATCAAATGACTTTAATGAATTTTTAAAAGTCTACACAGTCTACACTGAAGATGACTGTATTGAAATATTTAAACCCAGGGCTATTGTGGAGGTTGACGCAGAAATATCTAACTCCACAACTTCGTAAGATGAAGCATTAAAAAAATTGCCCGTTTGAAGCATTTTGCAAAAGATGACTTTGTAGCATTCCAACACAGCAAGACTAGAGTCATTTTGAAAGAAATCAAAAAGTGTCAAATTTTTTACAAAATCAAACGAGTCATGAAAACTAGACCAATATTGTTTAAATGTACACATATACGGACGGACGGACATTGCTAAATCGGTCGAGAAAGCTATTCTGAAGATCGGGATGTATATGTACTTTACGGCAATTTAAGTCGACTTAACCTCCCTCCACCCAACTACCATCTATTAAAAAACAACTGTACAATTTTGAGCAAGCTGCGTCATTATTTTTTGCGGAAAAAAACATCATCGAAACCAAGGCAAAGCTTAATAAATACCATGGGGACTATGCACCATCAACTCAATGGTTAAGAAGTGGTTTATTGAATTCCATTGTGGTCGTACCAGCGCAAGTGGTGGCGAATATTTAGTTAGCCCAAAAGAGGTCGTCGCGCCAGAAATCGTCGATAAGAAAATACATTGAAGAATATTGGCCGATCAGAGAATGAAAGTTCATGTCGACATTGTGCTGGGATGTAGGAGGTGTCATTAACATGGATTACCTTGAAATGGGTAAAACGGCCATCGGAGAATATTATTCACAGTTGTTGGATATATTTGATATTGATTTGAAGCAAACACGACAGTATTTTGCGAAGAAATGCTGCTCTTCCATCATGACAATGCAGCATGCTAAAAATCCATAAATTCAGCTACGAAAAGCTCCCCATCCAGCATATTCTCGCGATTTAGTCCCCTGTGACAATTTCCCGTTTGAAGACCTGAAGAAAGGACTCGACGGTAAGAGATTTGGGATGGATAAAAAGGTTATCACAGAAATGAACGCCTATTATGAAGACCTTGAGAAAACCTATTATTTGAAAGGAATAAAGAATTGGAAAAACGCTGTCGAACCGAAAAAATATATTTTTTATTCAAAAAGTCAAAGCGTCCTCGTACCATTATATTTGTTCCGTAGTCTACTTTGAATTTAATGAATTTAAAATGATACGTTCCTTATAATAAATCTGATATTTCGGTTATGCTGCGACGTTCTAATACAAAAATTAATTTATGAGGAAATAACCGGTTTTTGGAATTAATACTACACTATGAACTGATCTAGATTTTCTTTTTGTTAACTTATAACACCTCTAATCTATAATATTAATAGGCTAGGCAATTTTTTTGTGACTGATGTTTTGTTCTACCGTTTTATCCCGATTCTGACCAAGCGTATTTATTTGAAAGGTTTTTCTTTTTAGCCGATTTGCAGATTTACAGATTTTTAAATTTTTTCATTTATTTTGAGTAAATTGCATTTAAAGTTGCTACTAACACATACTTACATAAAATTATACAATGCTATGTATGTGTTTATTAAATTTGTTAATGTGTTTGTAATAAAAATGAGTTTGTTTTTTTGTTGATTTGTGAATTGGCTATAATTGATTAGCATACTTTTAGGGTCTTTATTTAATGAAAAAATAAAATTTCCTAGAATTTTTAGCGATTTTTAATTGAGCCGATATTTGTTTTTGCGATTTTAGTTTTTTGGTGATTTTTGTTTTTTTTTACTATTTTTGATTTGGCGTTTTTTGCTTTTGGCGATTTTTGTTATTCGCGATTTTCGGTTTTGGCTATTTTCAACTTTGACGATTTTTGCTTTTGGCGATGTTTGTTATTCGCGATTTTCGGTTTTGGCGATTTTTGATTTGGGCGATTCCGCCCATATTTTCCTCATCTTCTCACATTCGTAATTAATGTATGTACTTCTAAAAAGTTCCAAGACTGTAACTTTCATAGTCGTACTTTATATTTTTTGTATAAGAGATGCCACGCCCATTTTTGGGCGACTACTAGCATTATTAACTTATGAAGTCATATTGGGTTTTACGTGCGTGCCTGTCTTGTCGTCTTAACCACACGGTGTTATAAGCACTAGGTGAGATACAAGGCGTCCAACAGCGCCCCTTCCTTAGCCAGCGCCACCAGCGCCCCTGGTAGCAAACTAGGAGAGTTGATTTGGCACACTCTCCTCCCTTTGCTATTGAGTTGGCCCGATCTAAAAGCCTTCTAATCTATGGATCGTAGAACCCGGTTGAATGCAACTCCACATCGAACTGTGTTCTTCCCGCGCTTTTGGGCTACCACAGCCACCACGAAACTCCCCGAAAGGCCGTTCCCAAAAAAGCTATTTAAGGGTACAACACGTTGTCGTTGTCTACTACGTTCGTTCTTCCTAGATGTTATTATCAGGTGGCCCTGATATGTACAGCTTTCGGTACCAACTTTTCAACCGATTTCCGTCACATCCGCGAAACACTGTATTATCAAATGACTCAAGCGCTCTTGGACTCGTCTTCCATCCGACCCTCTTGCCTACTTATTCTACTGCAATGGCCATCTTTGCTAGGACTGGTAATAGCTCATCCGTTCACAGCTTCGAATTTTTCCACTCATACCTTCCTCCGTCTACTACGCTCCCAACTTACTAATCGGCGCCATCATGTTAGATGATGCTTACGTCAACTTTCGGTAATTCGCTTTTCAACTGGTCTCCCACTTGTCTTGGGCGCTGTATTGACATGTGCACCTGTCTCAAACGCCTTTGGCTCGTCTTCGACCCACCCTCTCGCTCAAATATCTCCGTCATGGTATCGTGTCAGGACAACTGACGCACCCACACCCGGTCTCCTTTTCGCTCATGTACCATCTTACCATCATTACACCTTGGGACACCAACACAATTATGGGATGTGACAACCATTTCATCTGGTAGGTTTTGACACCTCCAGTTTTATGTTTTTGCTTGTGCGGCCTTTGACTTTGGCGACGCTGTGAGGTAACCTTGGGCTAAATAGCTCACCCGTGGTACCTATTTATAGCCTCAGGTAAGGCCACATACTAGCCACTGCCAAGTTATTCCCCAAATAGAATAGTACTTGGTGGACCTGACCTTAACCTTTAGCCGCTAGGAATAATCACCAGAATTAACTGGCTTTGCCTAGCGTTGCCCGGGAGCACCACGTGGAGGTAGGTTATAGGCATGGGCGAAGTATCAACCGTCACTGGAGAACCAGTAACTTTATGATACAACTTTGCTCCCTATTAACTCATGAACTCAGACAAAGTCCCAAGGTTTTTTCTATTATAGTACTCCAGTTATATGATATGAATATTTACTTTGTATGGGTGTGCCACGTTCGCCGATCTGATCCAATTTTTTCCTTGTCCTAACATTGATAACGTATGAACTCGCACAAAGTCCCAAAGCTTTCACTATTATAGAACTCCAGTTATATGACATTAAATATTTACTTTATTAGGTGGGTACCACGCACATTGGTCCGACCCCGCCCATTTTTTCAGCGACTCTTCCCATGAGCTCAATATTTACATGTACATAGTTTCAGAATTCTTGTTGTAGTATTACTGCAGATATTATATGTAAAAATTAGATGTTAAAAATTCACTCTATATGGAAGGTACCACGCCCACTTAAAAAATCCAAAAAAATATAGCCTATTGTTCCTTACGGAGAGGCAGTTACCTGCTGTAAGAATTTCAAGAGGATCGAGAAAAACAAAAAAATCCTAAAAATTAAAATGCCGGTTAACTGAGTGTTCCCACTTAATTGGATGCCGGATAATCGGGTTTTTACTGTAATTTGCAGTTATACAATGTTAGGGCAAACAAAGAAAGGTGATGTTAGCACAAATTCATTCTTTTTAACGCCATAATCTAAGATTATGAAACTTATTAGACCTTAAGCAGAAAATAAAGAAAAGCCTTAACGTAATTCTCTTGTTTATCGTATTCTTATTTTTGAGTCATACAAATTGGCAAATTTAAACGGTTTATCGGACCAAACAATGAATTTTTAACTTACTGATAAATTGTTTGATAAATAATGTCGTTGTGCTCATTTTATTTGTCAACTCTTAGCCAATTGAGTGAGCCTACATAATTATATTCTTAAAAACACTTTCATTTAATTTGTTTTAACAATTACAGTGAACACATAAGAATACATAAGTGTTGCCAATATATCTCTATGATCTTTGTGCCAATTGGAAATTGTACATTTGCTTTAAATAAATTCAAGTGGCAATATTTCCCTGCTCATTCTACTTTTTGTTGTTTGTCAAAATAATGTAAGATTCTTAACCCAATTTATGCGTTAATGTATTTCTTTTTTCTTAAGTATTGAAAGTTTTATTTATAAACATCATGATGATGATGATGTGATGGTGAGTGGAACTACAACACATTTTACAATTAGGGGAAACGCACTTGTCACGTGTGTAAACAATTAGCTTGACAGTTAAATACCATGACAAGCACAAGAATTTTATGTTGTTCTTTTTTCTTTTTTCTGTAAATTCTTTAAATAAATTCAATTGTTGAAATTGCACAAATTTGGACCATGTATGTATAGGCATCGATGACTAGACAAATAATGATAATTACAAAATGAATGTGTTTTCTATTTTTTATTTTCAAACTGCCGTAAATCATAATTTATATTTAAGAGAAAAATTGAATTATTCTTATATAGATGTATGTATATTTGTATATAGAAACTCGTCTAGGCTATTAAACTGTCGATATGTAGTTTTATACACAATAATTTTGATATCCAGCAAAAGAAAAAAAAAAAAAAAACAGTCATTAAAAAATATCACTTTTTCATTGCTTCCAAAGGAGACCTACTTTGATGTTAATAGAAATTTATTTTGAACAAAATGAAGTGAGTTGGCCTCTAGGTAGTTGACAAGATGGAAATTGATTATGCTCTCCATCACCTTAGAGAACGCAGAATAGATTGCAATTGTACGGCAATTTTCAGAGTTATTAGCCTTACCCTTTTCAGGGATTGGTTGGACATTGGCAACCTTCACCTTCATTGGCAACCGCACGGTACGAATAATGGACTAGCTAGCGTCGAAGAACACTGTTTCAGCACCAGGGTCCGGAGACTTATTTATGTTGAGATCCGTAAACAATCGATATCAAGAACATTGAAATGTTGTCAAAAAAGTGTTTAGGTATTTGAAAGGAACAAAACACCTAAAACTTTGCGGCAGCAAAAAATACATAAAACATACTAAACTAATGGCGTATTCTGATGCAGATTGGGCAATTGACATACATAGATGAAAAAAAGCCAGTGATAGGCTATGTTATTATGTTACAATCACAATTTCGTGATACAGTAAACGTCAGCAAATAGCTCCATTATCATCAAGAGATGCAGAATACATGGCGATGTCTGCAGTAACTCAAGACCTACTTTGGTTAAGAGGTCTTTATTTTGAACTCGTCTTAGATATTCCGAATGGAGCAACTCCAATATTTTGTGACAACAGTAGTGCAACAGCATTAGCCTCTAGTAACAGTTACTATCCACGATCAAAGCATATAACATGTGTAGGAAATTTATGGGACATAATTCTGGAAATTGTAAAAAATTCTTATATTCCAAATCATATCAAAAACTCCGACGCAATTCGCAGAGTCTTACGGTTTTGTAAAAAAAAAACTAACTTCTATTTTTGTCGCATCACGTCACCCTCTTTCATTGCTTATATTTTAGAACCATTGTTTTCTTCTTTTTTATTTAATATTGACCTACGTACGTTCCACACAATAAAATAAAAAAATAGAAAAAATTAAGTTTTTTCTTGTTTTCTCCTTTAATAAAAATATTTTTTACAAATATAAATTTAGCGCTTTTACTTTCATTCTAATTGAGCGCTTTAGAGCTCTTTTTTGGGGTACTTTTCGCTTGGAAAATGATGGTATCGTTGCAGTTAACGGTCCTTTAACAACTGGACATTATCTTACTAGAATAAATATCGTAGTGCGAAGTGCTGCTTGTAATAAAAACCGAAAGGACTTTCGAACACACGTTTTTTCCGTATTTTTTTTTATATATTTAGAATGAATTTCTGTTTTCTTTGTCTTTTGAAGTGTAATTTAATAAATAATTTTTTAAATTTTTTTTATGAAATTCTATTAAAAGAAAGAAAACAAGAGTGTTAAATTTGGCTGTGTCGAATCTTTAATACCCTTTACCTGCGTCTTAAGCTCAATATATGAACCAATTTTGGTTTTTAATTTTTAATTTATAATTTGTAATTTTTAATTTTTAGTTCTTAGTTCTTAATTTTTAATTTTTAATATTTATTTTTAATTTTCAATTTTTAATTTTTAATTTTCAATTTTTAATTTTTAATTTTTAATTTTTAAATTTTAATTTTTAATTTTAATTTTTAATTTTTAATTTTTAATTTTTAATTTTTAATTTATAATTCTTAATTTTTAATTTTTAATTTTAAATTTTTATTTTTAATTTTTTAATTTTAATTTTTAAATTTTATTTTTAATTTTAAATTTTTAATTCTTAATTTTTAATTTTAAATTTTTAATTCTTAATTTTTAATTTTTATTTTTTAATTTTTAATTTTTAGTTCTAAATTTTTAATTTTTAATATTTATTTTTAATTTTCAATTTTTAATTTTTAATTTTTAATTTTCAATTTTTAATTTTTAATTTTAAATTTTTAAATTTTAATTTTTAATTTTTAATTTTAAATTTTTAATTTTTAATTTTTAATTTATAATTTTTAATTCTTAATTTTTAATTTTTAATTTTTATTTTTTATTTTTAATTTTTAATTTTTAATTTTTATTTTTAATTTTAAATTTTTAATTCTTAATTCTTAATTTTTAATTTTAAATTTTTAATTCTTAATTTTTAATTTTTAATTTTTATTTTTTAATTTTTAATTTTTAATTTTTAATTTTTAGTTCTTAATTTTTAATTTTTAATTTTTAATATTTAATATTTAATTTTTAATTTTTAATTTAATTAATTAATTTGATTCTTTTTAATTTTTAATTTTTAATTTTTAGTTTTTAATCTTTAATTTTTAATTCTTAATTATTACTTTTTAATTTTTAATTATTAATTTTTAATTATTAATTTTTAATTTTTAATTTTTAATTTTTAATTTTTAATTTTTAATTTTTAATTTTTAATTTTTAATTTTTAATTTTTAATTTTTAATTTTTAATTTTTAATTTTTAATTTTTAATTTTTAATTTTTAATTTTTAATTTTTAATTTTTAATTTTTAATGTTTAATTTTTAATTTTTAATTAATTAATTTGATTCTTAATTCTTAATTTTTAATTTTTAATATTTAATTTTTAATTTTTAATTTTTAATTTTTATTTTTTATTTTTAATTTTTAATTTTTAATTTTTATTTTTAATTTTAAATTTTTAATTCTTAATTCTTAATTTTTAATTTTAAATTTTTAATTCTTAATTTTTAATTTTTAATTTTTATTTTTTAATTTTTAATTTTTAATTTTTAATTTTTAGTTCTTAATTTTTAATTTTTAATTTTTAATATTTAATATTTAATTTTTAATTTTTAATTTAATTAATTAATTTGATTCTTTTTAATTTTTAATTTTTAATTTTTAGTTTTTAATCTTTAATTTTTAATTCTTAATTATTACTTTTTAATTTTTAATTATTAATTTTTAATTATTAATTTTTAATTTTTAATTTTTAATTTTTAATTTTTAATTTTTAATTTTTAATTTTTAATTTTTAATTTTTAATTTTTAATTTTTAATTTTTAATTTTTAATTTTTAATTTTTAATTTTTAATTTTTAATTTTTAATTTTTAATTTTTAATTTTTAATGTTTAATTTTTAATTTTTAATTAATTAATTTGATTCTTAATTCTTAATTTTTAATTTTTAATATTTAATTTTTAATTTTTTATTTTTAATTTTTAATTTTTAATTTTTAATTTTTAATTTTTAATTTTTAATTTTTAATTTTTAATTTTTAATTTTTAATTTTTAATTTTTAATTTTAAATTTTTAATTTTTAATTTTTAATTTTTAGTATTTAATTTTAATATTTAATTTTTAGTTTTTTATTTTCAATTTTTAATTTTTAATTTCTAATTTTAAATTTAAAATTTTTAATTTTTAATTCTTAATTTTTAATTTTTAATTTTAATTTTTAACTTTTAATTTTTAATTTTAATTTTAATTTTAATTTTTATTTTTAATTTTTAATTCTTAATTTTTAATTTTAAATTTTAAAATTTAAATTTTTAATTCTTAATTTTTAATTTTTAATTTTTAATTTTTAACTTTTAATTTTTAATTTTTAAATTTCAATTTTTAATTTTTAAGTTTTAATTTTTAATTTTTAATTTTTAATTTTTAATTTTTAATTTTTAATTTTTAATTTTTAATTTTTAATTTTTAATTTTTAATTTTTAATTTTTAATTTTTAATTTTTAATTTTT